>VZTT01067087.1:4029-34501 GCA_013400855.1 Buphagus erythrorhynchus
CCCACACATCCTTCACCTAAGAAACCTGGTAATTATGGTGCTCACTACAAGTAATTAGATCTCAAATAAAAAGGAATCTTTATCCAAATTGCTGGGGGGAAATGCAATAATAATAAAGAAAGATATTTAGGTAAGTAAATATCAACAGGAAATGACCATTCAAAAAAGTAACAGCAATCAGGTCAATGCTATTCATTACTGGGACACCACACAGCTTACATTTTCATTTTTGAGAGTTGAGCTTTTCTTTACCACAACAATCAGGTCAATGCAGTCTTTGCTGGGAAATAAGCTAATAGCACGAAAGTACTGTAACACAGGAATGCTGCTGTTCTTGGTTTACTTGAAGCATGCAGGCATGACGTCCTCCACCTCATCAGAGAAAGCAACCTAAGGATGGACTGGTTCTGTCTGGAGGGTACATACACACAGAAGTATGCCTCATAACTTAATGGAAGAAATCTTTTCTCTGTTTCAAGTACCAGATATAGTGCAGTGGCTGGTAACAGTCTATTAAAAAAGCAACTTCTGTGAGATGTATAGTTGGTCAGAAAATTAAATGATAGCACAGGGTGGAAAAGGCAACTGACTGTAAGAGGCTGTACATTACACTCATTGTCATTTTTTCAGTCAAGTCAGTTTGCTAGAGAAAAGAGCACACAAAGTGCATCATGCAGACGGAACTGCAGAAGTGAAGTTATGTCAGGAACAGCATACTAGTGCAGGGGTAAGAGAACAATAAATGCAGGCTCTGTAATGGAGGCTAGATAGATATTAGCCACAAGGAAGCACTAATGGAGCGAGCAAGAATAATGTTTAAATCATCAATATCCAGGTGCTTAGCATTACTTAAGAATCAAGCAATTAGGATTCAAAAAGAATAATTATCAGATTTAACAAAGAGGCCATTTAATGTTTGTCACTGTGTCATTAGTCCTATTTAGTGGTAAGGAAACACTAAGAGTTAAAATGCATTGTGAGCACGAATTAGATAGTACAGTGAAACAAGTCACAACAGCTATAATTAAAAAGTGGGTAATTGCCAGAGTTAGTGCACAATAACATTGAAGATGCTATTACTTGCCCCTATGCTTCCAAAAGAAAGTTAACAGGCAATTGTGTGTGGAGCCTGCTGAAAATATATGAAATTATAAATAGTGTAGATAGAAAACACATGAATGACGCAGTTAATGTGAACTTTTGCCCTAGCTTTGTCATGGTTATTTGGGCTTGCCACCTACTTAGGATTTTTCCGATTTCATTTTATTCTTAACCTCTTCAACCCTCGTACGTTTTGATGTCTTCAGTCTAATCACAGAGATGATGCCTAGAACAGGCAAGATCTATTCCATTTTCCAGATATTCTTTGGAATTTAGTTGAAATACACATAATTCAGTGAAATATCCAGACAGATTGCTTTAGAACAGTGCAATCCATTTGTTTTATTAGAAGGTAAATGTGGAATGAGGGTTTCCAAAACTAAATGAAAAGACCTGATGAAACTAATGCTCGATTTACAGACATGAGAGATACAGAGTACAAAATGCATGAATCATGAACAAACATTCTAATCCTGCTAACTCTTTTAAGTGACTATCAAAGAGGAGAGACTTCTCTTTCACTTGGAGCAATTGGAGAGCTAAAAATACAAAAGTGAAACTGTTACCAATGGGCCAAAAGCAAACAGAGAACAGAAATTAATGCACTAACGAAAAGTCATTGCTGCTGAATCAAATTTCTCTCTTGATAAGATTTCAAAACCCACTACGTCCATATTACCCAGTGATGTGTGCATTCTTGGAAAAAGCTGCTGTGAATCTTCAAGGCAGCCTAGGGCTTAAGTGATGTGCAAAGAACCTATGGTAATGATGATGACATTAAAATGTTCATAGAACCAGTATCAATAGCTAGAAGCAAGATGAAGCACCAGCTTTCTGCAAGGGATCATAGGCAAAACACGAAGCTAAGAAAAAAGAGAATGTGAATTTTAAGAACAGCTGAAAACAGCAGGTGAACTCTTCCACCTACAGTCACCTAGAAAATAAGAAGACACTTGAAGAACAAAGATAAGCTGAAACTAAAATTCTGTATGAATTAGAATTCTAACAAATAACTCCTTATTAGAAGTTATGCTGAGCAAACACTGCAGTAATTTTCAGACCTTGCTCAGCATTTGATGCCTAAGATGGTAAAATTTCATTATCTAGAAAAATGTATCCCACAGGTGAGAGGATTATGACATAGAATCTCAGGACCACACAATAATACTGACATTAAAACCCACTTGTTTAAGAACAAAATAACAGAATTTAAAGTTAATATATCCTTTTATTCAGAAATGAAGCTATCTTATTTTGCAAAATCTAATAATATTCACAAGTAATAATCTAGTTTAAGCACTATATAAAGAAGACAAAATGAACTGTATTGTTCCATCTTTTGCGAATTAGCATTATTTCCATTTGTTCCATTCCAAATCTTTGGTAAAAGCAAATAAAAATACTGCATTTAAAAACGCATAGTATTTTGCAAAATTTAGGTGGGTTTTCTGTATTTTGGATATCCATAAAAAATACTGGATGGTCAAACATGAAAGTGAAATCCCTTACAAACTTGTATTAACCAGTGAAACTAATCAGTGTTATTTCTCTGTTGAGCATGAGGAAAGCAAATCACAAAGGAGAATTTTAAGTATGATGCTAGTGAATCACAAAGGAGAATTTTAAGCATGATGTTTACAATTAGGTTTCAATAGTTCCCTGTCTGAGTAAACACATTCTTTCAGATTGAGGATTTTACTAATGTTAACATTGTCCCTTAAACAAACATGTAGGACAGAATGGATGGCCTTTGTTACAGGAAAAACAGCTATCAACCCTGTAAGCATCAGTAAAAACAAATAAATACTTCAATATAAGGGATCCCAGTGAGGCTTCTTCTGAAGAGCATTTTTGGGTTTGGATCCTAGAGAGAAGAAATGACACATTTGCAGAGGAATTCACAAGAAGTAGACTTGAACTATAAGATAGTGAGTTGTCAGGGAGCTTCAGCAAATCCTTCATGCAAAGAACGATGCAGAGCAATTGTCCTGCTCACTGAAAATATACACGCTGCAAGAACTGTAGCCAAGGAAAAGCTTGCTTGGAAGCTTGCTTCCAAAATGATACTTCTTAAACGATTCTTAGCACCAAATATGAATGTGAACTATCAGACAGAGCAGGGTAGAGAAGAAAATAGAAATGGGTTAATTAGGTGCAGAAAATACTAGTGATGAGCATATACTGGGGCACATCTAAGTACATTACTGTTTTATTATGATGAATGATTAAAATAATCTCTTGTATTTTTTTTTTCTTTCCACTCACTATCACAGCTCCATTATATATCATTAGGAAATGGAGATTTATGTATGCAAGTATTTTCCAGGCAACAAAAGGGGGATGTAGGGGCTGTTTAGCATATGGCAGAAGAGGAAGTTAACAACAAGATTCTAGTAGCTGGTTTACACAGTGGGCTTTGCCCACAATGGGCTAATTAACCTTAAGAAAATGAAAGATGAAACAGGGTAAAAATCCATCTCAATTGGCACTGTACATGATATCAAAGAAGAGGTATTTGGTGGAAATTAGAAAATCTGAGTATGGAATTGTTATGGAACAGTTGGCCTATAATAATGCCTTTTGTATTATTAACAGGACAATTTACAGACTTTGAGGTTACATTGATATCAGTGAGTTAAAGAGCATCAGGGAACATTTCCCAGAAACTGAGAGTAAACCTTCTGTAAATTTAAACAGAAAGAATGGTTACAGACACTGTTTTGGCCGAGGCCAATAAGCCTCCTCCTAAACAGCTCCTGAAGCACTGCTGAGACGGTGAGTCCATGCATCTATGACCATTCCCCAGACACACTTTGCATGGGAACTTCCTGCTATTGAACTAAAAGAATATATATTCAAGTAAATTTCTTTGAACAATATAGAAAAAGCCTGAGTTTTCTGAAGCCCTTTTTACCTGAAGGTCAACCTAGCCAAAGCTATTTAGCAAAGTTATATAGAGAAACCATATCTATAATTTTAATGAACAACAACCAGCCATTTTAGGACCAGGACACTGTATGCCATTAAGAAGGAAATACAGCAACTTTATATTTCCTTTATATGCAATCTCTGTGCCAATAAGTGTTTGACAAAAGCCAGAGGGCACTAAGCCAGAGACTCCATTGTGGAAGGAAAGCCTCTCTGATCCAATGAAGAGAAAAACAAGATGCTTTGACCACCACTTAGGGAAACAATAACATGATCATCATCAATCAAAGTAGACCTGGGTAGCAGAGAAGACATTGCTACAGTCTCAGTATGTCTAACACTGGTGATTAAGCCTTTATTTTACTTGCCAAAGTGTGTTGCTTTCTAAAGCAAAGTTTAGAGATCAACAGCAAGTGGGATTACTGGATAAAATGAGGTGAGGGGTAACTAGCTTCCTAATTCTTCTGTGCACATATTTGATACAAATATGCAAAATTAGAAGATGACTGTGAGAGCTTCAGTCTGCAAGGCTGCAGTCACAATGAACCTAGACTGCAAAATTGGAGCCTGGTTCAAGAAATACATTAGGTTCATTCTTTGAGGACTAAAGAAATCCTGCTGCAGAAAACGTGGTTCCTTAACATCAATAAAACTTATTGCAAGAGGGAGTGCCTTCCAATGTGAGCAAAACCCAGAGTCACATGAGAGTCAAAACAAGCAGTAAAACGAGTTAGGTGTTCTGTTAAAAGTGCAAGCCCAAATGAAGCGGTACATGTCTGCAATGACTTAATAAATTGGAATTTGGATTACAATTGAAACTGCCTTTATAAACCACCTTCAACAAACTCTTTTTTATTTTAGCAGGCAATCATTCAGAAATATAATAGAGGGTCCTGGGCATCATTTATATTAAACATTTATTCTGGATTAAACAACAGGTTGGAGTGGTCCAAGGGATGAACCAATTGCCTGATGAACTGACAATATGAGAATCTATTTTGTGCTTAAAGCAATATTACATTAAATATTGGCATAAAAATATTTACATACAAAATTCTAACCCATGTTTGACTAAAGGAGTATCATTCAAAACAAACAAGTGTAACAATTATATATTTCTATTGCTTTTATTAGAAAAACCTAGTATTGGCTAAAAGCATTTCTCTCTCTCTTTTTTTTTTTTTTTTTTTTTTTTGATTTGGAGAAGTCAGATAAATCGTCCAGGCTACAGCATCAGTGGAGAAATGTACTGAGTATACCCCATAGGAGTACTTTTTAGCTATTCACACCAGTCTAACAAGCATGATATGAATGCATAATATGCTTTGTCTTAGAAGGGGATGGTGACTGTGCAAGATTATCAAATTAGTAAAATCAGAAAATCATCCCCTAATAGACTTACTGTTTGAACTTTGTGGAAATCCAGGTAAGGAGGATGGACCATTCATTCCAGGCAGAAGAACAGGAGGAAGGCCAGGGAGTCCTGGATAAGCTGCTGGCAAACTGATACCGTGAAGGGAACTGCTGTCCATCATGCCTGGCTGCTGTACTGTTAATCCTAGCACATCAGTAGCCTTCTTTATGCGATCCAATTCTTGCTGTGCCATCAGCTGTCTAACCGTTGTAGGAGCTAAATAATCCTTCTCCCGGTCTAGCTGACTTCCCACAGTTTCTCTCACTTTTGTGATATGTTGTTTGGAAAAGATATGATCTCTTATGGACAAACGTGCAGAATATTTCACGCCACATAAAGAACATTCTGGCTTTGTCCCATCAGGTCCAGTCTGATTGATCATGAATGGCTTCCCTATGTTAATTTTGAATTTCTTTTCTTTAGCCCGGGCATTCTGAAACCAGACCTGAACCACACGTTTGGGCAGACCAATCTCATTCCCTAGCATTTCACATTCCTGCATGGTTGGAGTCCGGTAGTCACTAAAGCAAGCCTTGAGAACTTTAAGCTGAAGGTTACTCATTTGTGTTCGGAAACGTTTGTGGCCTGGCCGATCACTGTTTTTGGATTTGAAGGGATTGCTAGCTCCAAATGGGTTAGGTGAACTTGGATCAGCTATGCTTGAAGTTTCACTGCGATCGGCATTATCATCAGGGTCATCAGTAATGTAGTAACTTTGGTCATGGTCACCATCTTTTTCACTGAAGTGTATTGAAGGGCTTGTTAGGGAAAAGAGAAATTTATCATCAGTATTCTCATTTGTAGGTGTAGTTGCTGCTTTTGGTAGTGTGTCATTCACAAGCGGTTTTGGTTCTTTGGGGGGTGATGCAGGTTTCACATCCCCTGAACTGCCAGTTGTGCTTTCCATTTCATTGTTCCCCTCATCCCCTGTTGTGGCATCACTAATTGCTGTATTAATTGATGAAGTCTCATCAAAGTCAGTCTTGTTTTGATCATATCCAGAGTCAGCAGGAGGGGCATTCAAATTTTCTATATCCTCACTAGACTCTGCTTTAAAAGAAGAAGGACTTAAAAGGTTCTTCGGTGACATTTCTGCAGTTTTGCTAACAGGGGTTGATACAGTGGAGGCTAATTCATTTTCACTTGATAATTCAGTTTTTGCTAATGACAGTGATGGATAATCAAAAAATATGTACTTTTGTGGACTTTCTCCTCCATCTTCATTTGATATCAAAGGACTCGGAGGCAAACTATAGCCAGCCTGTTTTCCTTCATTCCAATGTCGAGAGCGGATGTGGCTTTCTAAAGCAGACTTTGCTTTAAACAGAGCTCGACAAAAAGGACATCTTTTATGGGACTGGGCTGGACCAACTGCACGGAATTGTCCCTTTCTTTCTCGGGCTCTTGTGTTCTGAAACCAGACTTGTACAACTCTCTTTTTCAGTCCCACTTCACGAGCAATATGATCTAGCATCTTTCTGGTGGGATTGGAATCTAGCAGGTACTTTTCGTAGAGTATTTCCAGCTGCTCTGGAGTAATTGTAGTTCTTAAACGCTTATCACGATGTTGGTCTTCTCCACTGTTTCCTCCCTCCTTCTCACTACAGTTATTGTCTTCTTTATCATCTAGTTTCCGTTTCAGGGAACCAGAAACTGTAGCAGGGTGTGCTGTATGTGATGAGCCAGTTTGTGGTGGCATCTGAGCAAGAGAGCTGTTAAGTAATTGTCCAGTCATCAAAGGATTATTTGGGTCAAATATCATGTAGGGCATATCCATCGGTCTTTCTAAAAACTGGGAGTGAAGAAATTGGTTTTGGGCTGCTAGGAAATGCATGTGCTGGTGCTCTTGCCAAAGTTCTAAAGTTGGAAAGGCAACTGTACACTGATCACACTGATACTGTAATAACTGAGGAGGTAGACTGTTCTGTAGAGAAGTCATTGAAATTGGCAAAGGACTGGAAGGAACAGGTGTGTTTTGTGATGCAGAAGGAGGTCTCCCTACAATCTGGGATTGCTTTTGTTGCGGTGGTTGAGAAGCTGAGGGTTGAGGGTCAGAAGATGTTGCTGGAGTAGACTGTACTGGTTTGGCGCTTTGGGAAGTTGTATCTGTTTGCTTAGAAGTGGCTTCATTTTGTTTTGGTTTTTCGGTGGACTCTGGTTTAGGAGAAGCCTTCTCAGGTTCTGGTTTGGGTGATGGAATCAAAGGAGTACTAGAACCAGAGCCAGAGCTTGCTGCTGCGACTGTCAGGCTTTTTGACGAGTCGTTTTGGCCAGAAACTGTACAGTTCTTATACACTGTTTGATCAGAGGCATCCATAGAGTCTTCAGTTTGGCTTTCATCTTGAGCATCATCATCTTCATCTTTGTAACACTGCTTTTTCTGGTGTGTAATTAAATCAAAGATCCTGGGAAAAACCACACTGCACTTTTTGCACTGATACTGCATGTTACTGGTTCGGATGTAACGCTCATTTGTCAGTTCCCTTTTCTCATTGTCCTTAGTTTCGGCTTGATTCTCGTAACTTTTGCGAGCTTTTTGTCGTGCATTTTGGAACCATACGACAATAACTCGAGTAGGTAGGTTAAGTACAGTTGAAAGCTGTTCAATTTCATCATCCTTTGGATAAGCATTTGTGTCAAAGAAGTCTTGGAGGACACGAAGCTGGTAGTCAGTAAACCGAGTCCTGGAGGACCTCTTGCTGAAAGACGCATCAGACTTGTAGGGTTCTACAGCTGAGGGTTGGGGATCTATTCTGATATCTTCCAATACCGTTATAGGAGGATTGCTGAAATTATATGGAGAATCCTTATTTCTCTGTCGTTCTTTAAACAGCGTATTTCGAAACCAGTGCTTGATAACTTTCTGTGAAAGACCAGATTTCTCAGCCATTTCTTGGATCTGCTCTTCACTTGGAGAATTGTTAATATCAAAATAAGCCCGTAAGATTTTTAACTGGTCATCTGTGATTCTTGTGCGTGGACGCTTGAACTGAGAGTGCCGCAGGAAATTGGGATCTAATCCAAGCTGCTGCTGGCAAAGCTGGGTAAGATCGGCAGATAAAGTATCCATTGGTGGCAGCTGGAGGGCAAGCTGAGGAGGCAGTGCAGGATGCTGCACTGGCTGCATCATAATTGGAGGGAAAAGTGGGAGATCAAGTGAAACAGGAAGCTGGACTTGAGGTGGGGCTGACGGTGGTGGTGGCGGAGGAGGTGGAGGTGGTGGTGGAGGAGGTGGTGGTGGAGGTGTAGGTGGTGGAGCCTGCAAAGGTGTGGGAGTTGTGTTTTGGATTTTTCCAGCTCCAGCTGAAGAAGGCTGAGAAGGAGTTGGAGGAGGAGGAGGAGGAGGTGGTGGAGGAGGTGGTGGTGGAGGTGGTGGCGTTTCTGGAGACGATGGAGAAATTGGATAAAGTTTGTCATATGCCTCCCTGTACTGTCGGGCAAATTTTTCTAATGCTCCATATGGAAAAAAATGTCCATGCACGTGTTCTTGATGACTCTTCAAAATAAGAATGTTGGAAAAAAGCTTACTGCAGGTTCCACACTCCAGTTTGTCTGTGTTTTCACCATCCCCAGTCTTGCTTTTTTTCTGCACTTTTTGTCTGTTCTCATTGTATTGGATAACCAACTCAAACCCAAAGTTCTCCAACAAAGCCTTGGCTGCGTTGCCCCTTGCTCCAGAAGCTATTCTGGGTGGGGGGATGGCTGGTTCTGAGGATTTTGGCTTCTTCATATCTTTGTTTTCTTTTAGTCCTTCATTCTCATTAGTAAATTCTTGCTTTGGCTTCTCGTGTTTCTCAGAAACTTCTTCTGACTCCTTATATGATGGTATATCCTTTATCAGCTGGCAGTCTGTACTTACTAAGGTATTTTGCTCTGCTTTCATCAGCTTACTACTTTGCTGCTGCTGCTTTTGGGACTGAAGTTGGGGTTGGGTGGACTGATACTGTTGTGCCTGTTGCTGCAGTATCTGTAGCTGGGTTTGGCCAACATGGTGCTGAGTTTGTATCTGCTGCTTCAAATCTTCAAGCAGTGATCCTGTCATACCAGCCATTCCAGGCATACCAAATGTGGCAGAACCAGGCAAACCCAGATCTGGGCTTAAGCTAAATTCTGTCCCAGGTATATAGAATGGGAAAAGGAACTGAGGCTGTTGAAACTGGAGCAGTGCTTCTGGTGTCATTGGAAAGTGAGGCAAAAAAGCTGGATTTAGAAACTGTGGTTGAAAGAACGCAGCTTGTTGTTGCAGTTCGTGCTGTAGCTGCATTTGAAGTTGTGCTGGTGACTGGGGTGGGTGATGTGTAGGCTGAGCAGAAATTAATTCAGAAGCTTGCTTTTTATTTAATTCTTTGGCATCTAAATGTGTTTCTTTGCTGTTAACTGCTGGTAAGCTCACAGATTCTAGAATTCCTTGGCTGGGGCTATTAACATTCCCTGCTACACTATTTCCGCTACTTATATTACCACTTGGTTCTAGTTTTGCAGCCCTTGCCTTTGTCTGATGAAGCACAGATCTCATATGGATTTCCAATGTAGAACTTTGGCTATATGCAACATTACAAATGCTGCACTTGTAGGGTTTGTTGTCAGTGCTGCTGTTGGTTTCTTGAGGGACAGGACTTGATGCTTCCTGCAAAACCTTTTTGAGTTTATGCAGATGGGACACTGAGTTATAGTGGACCAAAAGAATGTTCTTTTGGGTGAAAGACTCTTTACACACTGTACACTTATATGGGCGAGATGGATCTAGAAATTTTTCCATAGTAAAATTTGGCCCTTTTCTAAAAGGTAAGGTCCGCTTTGGTTCCGAGCCCGTATCATCTGGAATAGAGCTACTATCACTTCCTACAGGACTTGCTTTACCTTCCTGGTCCATCTCATAATCTCTTTCTATTTCCTGTTCTAGTGCATGATCGTCTTGTGCCATACTTTCACTTTCTGCCCACAGTTCACCATTGACAGGTAAAGATGCACACAGCTGCTGAAGTTCAGCTTCATTGAGTTCAGGGTGGCCTGCTTCCAAGTGTTTTTTTAAAGCCTGGAATGTACGGAAGCTACGTTGGCAAAGGCTACACATGGTAGCCGCCCGAATAGCGTGGTACTGGGAATGTATCTGAAGCTTCTGCATAGTCTTAAAAGCCAAGCTGCAATGGTTACAACGGTACTTGTAGACATGGCGGTCAGAAACAGACAGCTGTTGCTTCTTCTGCTGCTCATTTAGCTGGTCTGTCATAGAGTCAGTTGTTTTTACGTCTTTACTGCTGCTCTTATTCCAATCTGATGTTTCAGTAGATTCCTTAGGTGGCTTCTGTTCCTCAGTCTTAATTTCCATTCCAGTTTTTGATTCATCGATCCCAGGAGTATTTTTCTCATCCACAGGACTTTCACCTAGTTAAAGAAAGTGAAGTGCCTTTTACACAAGTGGAAGAGAAAGCACACAGTATTCATTTTAATTTATTTTTTCATCAGAAATCAAGAAAGGCATCTAGATGCCATGTGTCAGCTTAACAAAATATAACAACCTGCCCTTGTCCCAGAAAATAAGGCAGGCAGGACAAACAGGAGTTTAAAAAAAGGAATAAAACTCATACACAATGATCAGATTGGCAGTGGCATCTGGCTGAGCAGTGGCATAGGGGCCTTTTCTTTGCCAGAAGGCAGGAATTCATTGGTACAATGGGAGCACCAAACAAGAAAAGGAAATAAAGAGTAGGAAAGAGGGAAAGAGAAGAAAAATGGGGACAATAGGTAGGACGGATGATTAGAAAGAGGATGATGGTGGTCTGAGAAGAGAGGGAGGAGCATGCTGTGACAACTAGCTAAATTTTCCAGTGCATAATACAGTAAGTGTCCAGGATCAGAAACCTGCTATTGGAAACGAAGAAAAAATCACTTACCTAACATTCCCCATTGATGGTGAAAGTGCCACTGTTTTCTGGGACTGGGTCTTATTTGCTGGTTAAACAAGGAGGATCTTGCCCTCAGTGGCTAGGCACTGCTGTTTGACTTTACCTCCATCACAAACAAACAGTCTGGCATACTTGTGCATTCTACTAGCTCAGCCAAATTCAGACCCCTCGCTAGATTTATTTCTTTATCTCTGTGGCTATAAGGAAGCCAGAAAAAGATTCCCTTTACTAAGTAACGAGTAGATTTATTTCTAAATTGCCCATAACTAGCTTTTACATGTCTGGGCTTTTTCTTGCATACCTGGATACTTCCCAGATCCCTCAGCAGTAATGGTTGCAGGTGTGTCACGTTCAGATTTCTCTGAAGCAGCTGCTGGCAATAGCATACTATTGGGCATCATGACATCTGGTACAGGAACCTTTGAAAACCAAGAATATGGTATTATTACAGAAAAAGTCCCACTATTTATTACTATGCCACATTATGAAATAATAATTCAAAAGATCCACCCTATCTGGGTGACTGTCAGAAATCAAGATCCTGATTCAGCCCTTGGTTATGGCTTCTGACAGATCATAATCCAGAGCATCACATGTCTCTTGGTGGCGAATCAACTCAAGATGATCCACAATAAGGGGATGCTGTAGAACTACATGCACACAATATTTCATTGGTCTCAGTATCACCACAAAGAAGGTCTTGCTGACTTTGCCAGGGTCATTGGATTTATCAGGGGAATTCTCCTAGGATATCCTCCAAAGACAGAGATCGTGTTGAGATATGGTCACCAATCAGTCCTTCACTGAGGACATTCCCACTTTTCTTCACCTGAATTTTTTACACAAATGCTGGACATTCCATGATATTTGAAAGAAAGTTATGTTTATTTCAATAGAGAAGTAACAACTTATTTCTATTTAAAATTATCTTTTTTTCTCTTTCTTGATTTCAATTTCTTATGTATCTTCTTCAGATTGCTTTATCTGTTGTGTTATGCTTTCAAATTATAGACAGAAATTTTTGAAGGATGTACTCTTAGTCTGGCAGCATTCAGTTTAGCTAAGTTGATATGAATATCAACTTGCTCAACATTTCATGNNNNTTTAAAGCAAATTCATATCAGAAATATAGGCCTCTCCTATTGAGACTTAGCAAGTTTAAGTTCAAGTTCCTGCATTGCCAGATCCTGTCTAAAGAATCTTGGGTAAATCAGTCTAGACTGTGCTGCAGCTCCTCCTCTCTAACAGAAGGATTTCCTTCGAACAGAGGTAAAAAGATTATCCACAGAAGTGATTTTTGAGTTGTAAATAAATAATGGAAGCTACATTCATTATGAGGTATGAGTAGAAATATCTTTTGTTCCTCTAACACTGGACACATAAGAATTATATATATATATTCAAATTGCCTCTTGGAAAAAATATTCTAGACATTAAAACAAAACCATCTGGGTTTAGTACATTTGTGATTTAAACATGGCATTAATTGCATCCTCTTATGGGACCAATGATTATGAGTTTACTTGGTAGGGAAGGTCTTTTAAAAATTTATGTAGAGAACTGTAAATGTCCTAGAGAAGAAAAATTTGCTATAAATAATATTTACTTTGTTTTCAGAAGGTTGAGTTACGGACAGAGCATATTCATGCTAGCAATGATGACAATTTCAATTATGAAGATTATGTTTTACAATCTTTTCTCTTGGAAACATTGTGGGTTTTTTTCCCCTCTCAGACATTGGGACAACTCCCCAGCATCTGATGAAGAAAGATTTCAAAGTTGCTTCATTATCAGCATAGAGGGAATCATGAAGAACTTGAGAAGAAAGCTAGTGCTGCTCAATATGGAGGGGGAGATTTTCCGTATTTTTACATTTTCCTAAAAGGGTCTGTGAAAGTTAAATTTCTACTGCATTTCCCTTCCAGTGGGCCAAAATTACATGACTTTTCAGACCAATAATTAGTAGAAAATCAAGGGAAAGAAGTTCCCCAAGTGTGTATTTGCTCATCAGCTCTAAGCTCAAGGAATTCTAGATCTTCAGTCAAGAGGACTCAATTCCTTCTAATATTTTTGCCGCTTTAGTTGGGAATGAGGTTGTAGATCTACAACCACACCTATATAAATGAAGGAGTCATTTCTGGACTGAGAAGTAAGTACTTAAGGAGCTGGATCACTGAGATTTCCAAGTACATTTCCATCTAAGAAGGCAAGATAACCAGCCAGTTTGTTTTAGGAGATCTGTTTTCTAACTGAATTTATGCTGTAATAACAAATATGTACGAGACCTGATTGTGTTTTTACTGACATTGTTTTGAGTGGATGTTTGAACCACTATTTTACAGTGAATTTCATGTAATGTAACGTATAGCAGAGGTATACACAGGAATCTTTCTGCATTTGGGAACTATATTCTTCAGGGAGTTCCCACTGCTTTGCAAACAGAAGTCACAATACTTCTGAGACTTGGATATTATTAGAGCAAATTTTCAGGTATGCACTTAGAGACATGGACTAGCTTAACTTTTCCAAGGTTAATGTCAATGAGGAATCACAGGCTTTTTGCATCTGTGAAATCCACCTTCAGCCACCTTCAGCCAAGGGACAGCAGTCACTGGATAAGCTGACAAGAGAACCTAAGTGGCCTGACCCACTCCCCTCCTCAGGCTTCCTGAATACTATGTCACAACAAATACATTGCCCACAAGTCCCAAGTATGTTTGTGTAGCATGTGCATCAGCATTTGGAGCACTTACTGTCATGAGCAGCTTCTCCACACAGTCAGGGGACACACTGTGCAGATGGGTCAGATGAAGCTGGAGATGCATTTTGTTGCTGAGGATATCTTGGCAGAGGGGGCAGCAGATAACAGGTTGCATTGAATGCTGTGACAGGACATGCATCTGGATACGATTTGGGTCCCTACCATTGTAGTTACAATAAGGACATTGATAGAACTGAAAAAAAATCAAGTTAAGATGCAGACTATTAGTCAATGTGCTTTTTATAACTTGCTGATATAGCTATTTTAACAGCATATCATCTCTTTTTCATTGTTGAGTTATTTGAAAAAGAGTTCTAGAATGCAATTAAATTACATTTAATTCTTACATTTCCTTTTACCTGCTCATGACAAAATTTATTGTCCTCTGGAGGCTTTGATTTTTTAGCTGTACCATCCTCTTCTTTTGCCAGAAGAAGCTGTTGTGCCCCTACCACAGTGTTCACTTTTGGTTCCTTCTCTGGTGTGACTATTCCTGTTTCAAAAACATAATTTTTGAGAACATGTTTTAAACTTAAAAATATCCTGGTTTACAAAGAGGCTCTGACTTCAAAGGTCTGTATTGTCTTTGAGGGTCTTTTTTCGTTCGCTTGCTTGTTTTTTAAACACTGAGAAAAAAAAAAAGTTGAATAAAACAAGTCTGGTAAGCACAAAGGTGAAAATACACTTTCATCCCTGATACTCTATAAATACATTTAAAACTGGACTCTTCTCTACTGTTTATATAACGCTAGGCTGCCTTTAAAGATTAATCAATAATGTTCTTTCTTTAGCAGCTCAGTATGAATTTGTGTATTACATTAAAACAAATCAGCTTTTCCTTAAAAAGCCTGTTTTCCAAAATAATTAATTTGCTGCTGTTTAATTACCCTCTCTCTTTTCTAAACTGCCTGAGCAATATGATTATTGTGCTGTTTTGATAACTCCTGCCTGGTTACTATTCTGAAGCCAAATATAGCGAGGCTTTAAAAGAAAAACTGTGGAGAATAGGATTTCAGAGCTAACTTAATATTAATTATATACAAAGATCAGTCATTTGGGATTGCTTTAGATGTTTACACTGTGAATTTTTATAGTCTGGCATTTATGATCAAAACCAGAATATAATTGTTTTCTATAGATAGTTGTACTATTAAGTATTAAATACTATATTTAATATTATGCCTGAGCTAGCTGTGTAATGTGGCCCAGTCTTGCACACATCAAAGAAAAGAGTGCAATTCTAATTTCCCAGTCCATCAGAAAATTCTTTCCAGCGTCAATTTGCCAGATAATCTCTTCTGCTAGGCTGGATATTACAAGAGCATTGGGTAGGCATGTCACATACATCTCACGACAAACACAAAACCTCATTTACCAACCATTCCAATCTCATCATAGTGCGGCATCATCTGACCTTTTTTCTGCTGTTTATTATGAGTATTTCTAATTTTAACTTTCAATTTTCACCATCTTCCAGTCAATTTGCAACTAAATTATTTCCAGGGTGAGGACACTATCACTGGACACTGGGTGCAAATACATCTTGAAATGCAATGAAGCTAAACCATTGATTGCTATCAGACCCAACGTAAATATATAGTCCAGGGGTAATCTGATTGTATGCTGTGCATGAAGATTTATCTTGATTTTTTTCAATCCACATAAGGTTCATAGAAATGAACAAATTGCACCTCATTGCACAATAACCTAGGATTAATTTAAAAATAAGGTCATGGACATTTTGACAACAAAGTAAACAAGAACAAAGAAAACACAAAATCAAGAACTTTTTATTATTATGATTTTCATATAGACTTTGTGCAATATTTGATCTTACAAAGACAACATTAAAGAGAAGCAAAATAAGAGAACAGTTTTCAAGGTAAATACTAAATCCTTATGGCAAAATAATAACTAATTGAAAACTGAATCATATAGGGACATATTCTGAAGGGCACTTTAAAAAAACATCCAACCATAAAACATATTTTATGACTTACACCTTAATGGTTAATGGTCATTTCCCCACACATTGACTTTCATTCCTAAATTGTTCATTATTTTGTTTGGTTTAATTTAGGCCAGTAATTTTTGCATGTTCTAGCTCAAGTTAAAGCTTATTCCTGCCGCATTTCCCTATTTATAATGATCAATTCATCACCATTTGTTTATCATCCGAACAAGTCCCTTTTTGGAGGCCCCTGAATTTTTGCACTCTCAGGAACAGATCTCGGAGGTCTCTTTCAGACTGCTCAGTCACTGCTGGGCCAACAACTCAAAGGACAACCTATGCTTAAAGGTAAAATCTAAGTGATGAAATCATGTAAGGCACCATTTTATTACTCACTTGGCTTTATAACTATTAATACGGTACTCCCTGGCCTATCTGTATTTACATATTATTTAAGTATCTTAACTGTGAGAATTATGGGAAGTAAAAAAGTGACGTACTGTATTAAGAGAGAAAGGTTGTTTCTTGGGTTTTAGAAGGACAGATCCAAATGATTAACCTGTTTTCATTTCCAACTGTCAAAAATGTCTCTACTGTTTCTTACCCTATAATATGTCACTTTTAAAATATCCTTTTTAAAGACAAATGGCCAGAATCTCAGTTGATGTAAACGGACATTGTTATACCGGAAGCTGAATTTAAAAAACAAAATGAAAACATTCTGCCTTCTCTTACTCTCATCACACTAGATTGTTCTCAGCTGGTGGTTACAGAAATTACAAACCAAATTCTCCTTCAAAATTTACTTATGAAAATGCATCAAACTGTGTTTTGGCAGTGATATTTAACTGCTAGTGAAATTTATCTTGAAGTGCACTCTGTGTGCGCCTGGGCACACACAAGGTTAATATTACACATCATCTTCCACCACAGGATGGAATAACTTAATTACTTCAAAGGGCCTATAATAATCATGAAACACATAGTTCTTGTTTCTATAAAAACAAGGGGGGTTTTTTGGTTAAATTTCTTTTGTGGTTAATATAATAAAACAGTAGAGTTATAAAACACTGTGCTGGGGTCAATAAATGCATAACAAAGCACAGCTTTTTACAATGTTTACTATGATATTTATATAAACTGTCAAAGTTTACAGAGGCTTTGTTGTTTTTGTTGTCGTTTGGCTCTGGATTCATTCAACCTCAAGCACTGTTACTTCTTATATGACTGAAGTTGCATCTGGCCAATAGTAATGTAACTGAGTCTGGGACCTATGGTGAGCTTTAAAGAAAAGAAAAAGGGTGGTTGATTTTGCCCTCTGGCATAGGGGAGTCACTCACCCCTGCACATGGAGAAAACCAGAGCTCCCGAGTCACACTGAACATGCCAAAAGCAGAGTTCAACTTTTTATCCAATGGTCCAGCTACAACCACTCAGTCCCTTGTCTCACCATATCAACACTCTGCTTTCCAAGGCGAATTCACTGTTTTAGGGAGGTTTGATAGAAGAGTTGTAAACACCTATGGTCTTATAGAAAGAATATTAAAGGAGGGGGGAAAGAGAAGAGCAGATCTTATGGTCCTGGGCATACTGTGTGCACTCTTCTCATAGCTACATGTTCCACTGCCATGCCATTCTTACCAGACAGTTCTAGGAAAAGACTAAATCCAGTTGTTATTCATGTTTTAAATACTCACTTTTTATTCTTGAGACACATTATTTGTAGGGTTTTTTTTTGCAATTGTGAAACACAACTGAAGTTCTCTTTATAACATAAAATACGCATCTTATTTTAGATGAATAATGCAATTTCAATACATTTAGCTCAAAAAGTAAGTTTAATTATAAATAAGTGCCATGAAATAGACTAGGCAATGATTGCCTGTCAGTAACAGAATTATTTAACTTGTGTAGGATTGCTAATATAAAAATGACACAATTCACTGCAATTCAGATGTCATCACCTTCGCAATATATTTTGAAGCCCCAAAATAAAAATAAAAATGTTTATGTGACTAATAAGAAGGAGAACGTTAATATAGTACATATACTCGTGAGAAAAAAAAATCCTGGAAAAGCCATGATAAAAACAGTATTTTCTTATTTATGAATCTTTGTATTTGATAAAGATTGCATAATTTAAAACTTCTGACACATCGGATGATGTTATTCAGACTCAAAATAATTCTAAAATTATAATTACTGGTAGAGTATTCTTTCTAATTAGAGTAGAATGAAAGGATAATTTTCATTGCAATAATGAAGGTTAATTTCCATCCTTCCTCATGTTTACTACCTTATTAAAAAGTGCTCCCCTTAGCCATGGCAGAGACATATTACATTTTCAATGCAAATGTATTAATCTGGATAAATTCCATATTAATTCTTGCACTGCATAGAGCTGTAATTTGGATTATAATTAATCTAAAGTGGCACTAGATTTAAATGACAATATAAATGAGGCATTAGTAGGCTTTTCTATTCTGAATGAATATTCAACAAATATAACTTGCATATTGCCAAGTCTCATTTTGAAAGCTCTTCTCCTTGAGATAAGGTAAGCAACGCAGCACAACAGCTTACACAAACACACTGTTACTAAATACATGTTAATCCTTTCTTGTCTAATAGATTCTATGCTAAAGAAGGGTCACACCACTTTCCTGTCTAACTTGTTAGTATTGTGATTAATTTATTGGTTTTCCTGAGATTTCTTTGGCAAGACTTGCAACACTCAATTCATGAGAAAGCCCAAATTAACATTCAATTATACAGAAGCAGTTATGCAGTCATTAGAAATACTTGTCAGCTGAGTGAAAATTAAGATGATGGTCGGAATGCTGCATATGCAGAATTAATTTAGATTAGGAAAATAAAAGTTTCTATAAGACTCAGGATTTTACAGTACAAACTATTTGCTGCAAAGCACAAAGGCAATCATGTATTTCAGCCCTTGTTTTTATATGAATCTTACTGCAAAGTTATTTGTGTAATTGCTGGCACGGGAATGCAGAACAATTATGCTGTTTTTTTGTAGTGCACCCAGTAGGCATCTGGATATAGGTTTGTCCTAATTAAACTTGGCCCTTATGAGTGGCTAATCCTGATGGAATTTTGAGAATTCCCCTTCAGTATTTTTTTTTCTAGATTCCACTTTTTTTTTCCCCTGGGGCTTTAATACTGTATTCTTTCCTAAACAACTATAAATGGATCAGCGTAAGAAAAAGAGAGGGCTGCTAAATTCCCTGAAGTGGTTCATACTGTCCCCTAGGCGAAGGGTATGGTAGGAAATGCAGGCTGCAAGTGGCTGTCACCCCTCTCCTGGGGAGCGTCCAGGCCAGCCCCTGAGGAGAGCACATAGCAGGACCTGTGTCAGCCTGGGAGCATGGCTTTACTGCACTGCAGACAGCTTTGACCAAGTCAGAGAGCCAGCCAAGGGGAATATATATTTTAAACCACAACACAGCTTCTTGCTCAACATCATCCTTGTCATCATCGGCCTTCCCTCAGTCTCTTGATCTCAAAAAATAAAGCGACTGAAGAGCAGTCGAGGTTGTAAACTGTGATGGGTGCTGACCTTAGCCCGTCAACAAACAAACTTAAAGGAAGCTTTAATCTTTAAGTCAGTCTTCTGAATTGACTTGGCATAGAAAGGGCCATCTATAATTTTTTTTTTTAAATAAATTCAAAAATGTTTAATATGTAAAGAGCAAATTGCAGAATGGACGAATTTGGGTGTAAAGAAACTCAGATGTAAAATGATATTTTTTCTACAACTATATGTCTTCATGGATAACACAACCTTCTTTGTATGCTGCTGTCATCAGCATACAAGGAAAAGATATATGACTACCTGAAACTAATAGGCTTCAACCTGTTTCAGCACTTCTTCTGCTTCAGTGAATCCAACATAATGTAACTAGGTATAGCGTGAGGCAAAAGTAGCCAATGTAATATTCATTGTGACCATAGATTTCCATCTCATACATAAAAAGCATGGGTGAAGTCACATATTTGCCAAATCAAACACAGAAAAAGCCTTGGGTATCTACACCAGATGCTGGCCCTAGGTTTGTTTGTGCACAAGTAAATGTCATGACATAGAGGTTTTGTTTTCAAAGACAGTAGCTTTCATTACTGGGCTTTGTCTATTCCAGGAGATCAAAATTACCCAACCCATAATCCATTTTCAATGATATTTCCTCTTTCTTAGGCTGAATCATCTGTAAACTTTTTCACTGGATTTTGTGTATTTTTTTGTAAATGCCTCAAATAAATGCCCAGGAAGAGGCCAGATTCTTCGGAGTAACTAATCTGTGAGCAAAGAGCAAAAAAATAGTAACAAAAACCCCCACATTCTTTGGGTTAAAAGGGGGGCAAAACCTGATTGAAGAAAAAATTCAAGTGGTACCTAATCCTATGCTTATGAAAAATTAATATGCCATCAGAGGAATCACAAGTACAGCAAAGATTAATGAAAGGCGCTTAAAAAATTACAAGCACACAAACTGATTTGATTAAAAAATAATCTCACTGGTCGTCCTGTAATATTCTTCAACTTATCCGCATCTATCCTGTCAGATGGTTATGATTAAAAATAGGTCAATGGGAGGCTACTGATAGAAATCACATGCAAGATGCACATGCAATGAATAGTAGTGGGAATGTCCAGACAGTTTAAAATGAAAGAGCATTTCATAAGTTAAAAAAGGGGGAAAACAAAATTCTAGCATCTTACCAGAGTCTTTACTAGATTTTTTGCCTTCACTATTGTCTCTCTCACTTGAGTCTTTATCATCAGCCACAGCCACTGATATACTTTTAGCAGACCCTTCTGTGTCTTCACCTTGTTCTTCTGTGGACAAACACAGAAAAGATCTCAGGAAAGGAACTCAGTGACCAGTTAACAGCAGTTTAAAAATATGCCCTGTAATAAGAACAGCACTAACAGAGGGTGGCAAAATAGGGGGAAGAAGGGTTGGGGGAAAGAAAAGGGAAAGAACAGCGCTTTAAAGAGGTTGGATATTAATCCTAAATAATTTGCAATATTTCAAAATCTGACTGTGTCTTTACAAGAGTACCTGCTTTCCCCCGGTGTGACAGATTTAAAGCCTGTCATTTCATATTCTTTGGCGAGAAATGATTTGTGTTAAAATACATGCACATGCATGCACACACACGCATACACACACACACACACACCCCCACAGGCTGGAACAAAAGCAAGCACATGTAAAAATGCATCTTGGAGCCAAAAAAAAAAAAAAAAAAAAAAAAAAAAAAAAAAAAAAAAAAAAAAAAAAAAAAAAAAAAAAAAAAAAAGGGAGAACTCAAATATAAATCCTATTAGTGCAGCAGTATCCCGCTAATTGCAGTAAGTAAGTATTAGGTATTAGGTACTGTATTAAATATAAACCTCTGGCTTTGCGGGAGAAGTCTCAAATTTTGTCTCCAGGGGGAGCCATTCAGGATAAATGATGCAACTTGGTGTACGGCTTCTGAGGAAGCAGCATTACCCACACCTCACTTACGTGTTCACACCAGCTAGATTACATGGAAATCTTCACAGTAACTCAAGCCCATTTAATTATTCGGTAAATCTTAGCTATGCTGCTACTGGTGGATTAATCTGTTTATGCAGTTAGCTTCTATGCTGGGGCTGTGTAGCACTAATCCGTGAAAGGCCCACTGTTCCTTTTCATCCTGTGATCATTTTTCTCTCACTGTGCTGATGTCACATTTTAATGAATTTTTAGCAATCTGAGTAATGCCAGATAACCAGACTTGCAACTCCCTACAGCACAGCATGCTGTTTTCATTGCAGCACACACACACACACAAAAATAAAAATCATATTTCCCTGTTCAGGTAGGAATTATATAAATTAGGAGGTGAAGGTAAAATGGGATTCGAAGCACCAGGCCGCTCGATTTCATAAAATCTTTAATGACCATATAAATTAACCCTGGAAAGGCAAAAGGTCACAGACACACATTTGCATACACTCTTCTATTCACTTTTGATAAGCAGAGCTTTTATGCAGGGAACATGATACAATTAACCCTTCAGGAACCATACAAAATGCAGCTACCGACGTTTTAAGTGTCAAGCATTAACTGAAAATTACACACTGCATAAAATTTTCATTGTAAATGCTATAGTGATTGAAAGGGGAAATAGTGGCCCTCTTCGCACCCCATGTTTTATTAATAACATTCTGACAGCCGAATGAAATATCCTCTGTCATATGTAGCAGCTGAGCACAAAAAAATTGCTGCCTATTGCCTTACTGCCAGCCATACACTGAAACCCTATGCCTAGACAAACAGCCCTCAGATCGATGTGGCAAACCTATCCGATTCTCAACTCTCTGCAAAACCGTTTGTAAATCGGAAGAGAAAAACACAGCTGCAATTTTGGAAACTAACCTTCTTCCCTTCCCCCCCCCAAAAAAAATCCTGACCACAGATCAATGTGTTTTGCATTGACATGGAAATACAAGAGGTTAGCAGTAAGCATGTGTGTCCACTTTCTGGAACAATGCAGGGAGAAAGATGGTCCGTTCTTTTAAAAATAACTGCATATTAAAGAAGATTTCCATGCGAATGGAAAGGCCCCTCACGCTGTGCGAGCGCTCTCCTCCCATGCTGGTAGCTAATCAAACACGGGAGGCATCCCTGCCGCAGCTGGAGCGGAGCGGGGCTGTGTTGTCGGGGCGGCGGGGAGCGCGGCTCGGGATGCTGCGCGCCTCTGATCCCACCCTGCTCGGGATGCTGCGCGCCTCTGATCCCGGCCTGCTCGGGATGCTGCGCGCCTCTGATCCCGGCCTGCTCGGGACGCTGCGCGCCTGTGATCCCACCCTGCTCGGGATGCTGCGCGCCTCTGATCCCGGCCTGCTCGGGATGCTGCGCGCCTCTGATCCCTCCCTGCTCGGGATGCTGCGCGCCTGCGATCCCGGCCTGCTCGGGATGCTGCGCGCCTCTGATCCCGGCCTGGCTCGGGATGCTGCGCGCCTCTGATCCCGGCCTGCTCGGGATGCTGCGCGCCTCTGATCCCGGGATGCTGCGCGCCTCTGATCCCGGGATGCTGCGCGCCTCTGATCCCTCCCTGCTCGGGATGCTGCGCGCCTCTGATCCCGGCCTGCTCGGGATGCGCTAATGCTGAGCCTCACATCAGCCTCGCACCCAGTGTCAGGCCCCATGGCCTCACCGAGCCTCTGGCAATCCCTTTTCGACTCATCCTTGGGAATGGACGCGTTGCTTCTTTTACTAGATTTACTGGCCCAATCCCCCTGGGCTGGAAAATGAAGTGTCAAAGTGCTACTGAGTGTCCTTATCTTGAGGGGACATAAAATTGTAAGGGCTATCGTGGCACACATTAATAAAACATTGTGTGTGTGTCAGGCAAAGAGAAGGAAAATTATGAAGGTACTAAAAGAAAAGCTACAGTATCATCTGGGTCTCATCAGACAATTTTTGCAGGGTGCTCTCCTGTTTTTCTGGTATGTGTTTTAAGTGTGAGAGAAATTCCCAGACATGTTCTCCTATACATCATCGTGGTGTCTGACCTCAGCCTGACCCTGGCAACAGTTTGAGAAATCTGAATGTGAACAAAGACTCTGTGTCAGCAGCAGGGAGAGATTGCGGGATAGACTTTCCCCATCAACTTAATCGCAAACAGCAGTTCTGAGGCCATAACTTTACAGGGCTGCACCAAGCCACAAACACATAACCTTTAGAGGTGAAACTGCCCCTTGCTCCCCACCCCCCCTTCTGTGATTTTTCTCAGTCTTGTGGTGCTCCCTTTGATGTAGCAAGGCAATTAGCTGTAATGTTCAAGTACTGCAGACCTGTTTTATGGTTTGGAAGGTGAGAGCTGTTTATTACAGGTAGACTCCTGGGGGCCATAAAGGCTTTGCAAATTTTTAATCATGCAAAAAACTAATCAAAATGTAACTTATACACACCATAAAAATTAATATCATTATTATGCATGGTATAAATTGCCTGCCTTGGCTTTCAATGGCACTCCCTTCTAGAAAATACATTTGGCATTCATTTCAGAAATATGTATGGCATTCGCTTCTGAAGTAAATTTCATAGACAGAAATGATAATACAACTTCTCCTATTTTCCTTCAAAATTACGGAAAGGTTGTCTGAGACTCGCACTGTCACGACATATATCAAAGGGACAAGATGGAAATAAAACAGCTCTAACTTAAAAGCAGTTAGCAAATTACAAAAAATCCTGAAGACCGTTTGTCAGAATAGATATTGAGGAAATGTAACTAAGTGTGCTATCAAAGACATTACATTCCTATGCCAGAATGCAACAAATATCTTTTTTTAGCAACATTTTTGTTCTTACTACATGTGCCAACCAAGAAGAATACCATGCAGAAATAAAAATTCGATGGCCCCTGCTCAAAGACACAAAATTATGAATTATTATGTATCAACAAAACACACTACGATTGTGCTACAGATTCCAGAGTTAAGTTCCAACATTCTGTTTTAAATTTAAAAGAGTCCTGACTATATACATTTACAAATGTCAGCTTTGAAAATGAATAGAGCACCCGATTCAAATGCACTTTAATGGCTTTAATAACACTTACTATTGCAATATGATATTTTATTCACACCTGTTTTTATTTTGTCCAAATGTTGAAAATTTCTTTTGATGTTGGATGTCTCGAATTCAGCCATTATCAACCTTTTGCCTCACAACTGACTTAGAATTAAACGTAAAAATGAGGTTAGCACTAAAACTGTGAAATAAGGAAAAATGAAAAATTTTTGTGTCAGAGGTAACATTAATCAGTTGATATTGTACATTCTGTATTTTATGTCATATACTTTAGTGTGTTAATTTACACACAGGTCTAATTCTGTACTGATTTTATGATGTAAGACCCTTGTGATTTTCTTCAGTCCAATGAAGTCAAGATGTGTGAAGATTTCAATTACAAAATCCAGGCCTCAGCCAAAGCTGATTAGCAGGTACCAGCAAAAAAATTAGGTAAATATTCATACATAGGTTAGAAAAGCCTGGCTTATGGAGGTGTGATTTAAGGAACAGATACATACACCATAAATAAGGGAGGGTATGGAGAAAAGTATAAACTTTTTAAAATTAAATAATTATTAGTAAAACAAGACATGGACAAGTTGAAACAATCCTCTCACCTTTAATTTAAATGCATTGTGATAATCATAGGGGCAATTACCTTTCCCTGCATTTTATCAGAGAAGTTTCCCTACTGATGAGCAGCACTGGGAGTCTGTTCTCTAGTCTGTTAAAAAAAACATATTATTTTCAGGGGTTGATTTTGGTTCATTTGGGTTTTTTTACATCATTGATATATCAATTAACAGCCAGTAGTTCCTGTTTTGGTCCTGGATTATTTTGTTGTTGTTGCTGTTGTTGTCGGTATCCCTTTCGCCCTCTCCAAATTGCAAGTAATTTCCTAAATAAAGATGATCTACTGGTTGTGGGTGAGTAATTGTGGTTATGAGAGAGAAAACAAGATTAAGCAAGTGTTTGTGGCTGAAGGCCGGATGGATGGGGAACAAATAAATCAATTGACTAAAGTAGTAAGCAAATAAATATGAAATGAGAGATTTTTTTTTTAATTGTGTTTTTTTACTGAATATGTTCAATAAGTAGCTGAATCTAAGGTACACATAAGTGTTCAGCACAGGTGTATCCCAGGTTCAACCAGTAGAGTGAATGGCTTATTAACTGTCCAGATGAGAAGGTTACCACTAGTAAAGGGTAACAGTAGGGTGTAGATTGGAGGGATGGACAGACAACAGATAATGTAGGGAAAGGAGAAACAATGGAAAAGGAAAACAAAGAAAAACCCACAGACAATGCAAAAGAAGTTAAATAAAAGTAGGGTTTGTGGATTGACTTCTGGGTTATCCTAGTTATGCTACTTTGCTGATAACTCCTCTTGACTCCTGCACTGTCATTTATTCACCCAAACATTCCAGGAGGTATTTGTTCTATATGCTGGCTGGCCTTGCAGAGGATGACTGAGGAATAGGATGCCTCACTCATTCAGGATCTTGACTGCATCCTCTAGTGGTCATATTTCATCTTCAAAAAGGATTTCTAATTTCTCCTTTAGGGACTCGGGGTGAATAATGGCACCAACCCGTTAAAAACTGTTTTTTATCACTGTGTTATATTCAGAAGTAGAACTCTTAGAAGGCTGAACTTCCCACAAACAAACCTATAATTAAGTGATGATCATCATATTGACCAGAAAGTGCTAACTGAAAGTTACTATCAAATTGTATCATTTTGTTTTCTGGTACATCATTTGAATTTTTACAGCAGCCTAACACTTCTCACTGAAATGTATCACTCTGCCAGAGGAGGCCGTCTGCAAAGCTGGCTGGACAGTGTGTGCCTTGGTGGGTCCTTTCCAAAGAGTGTCACAAATCACGCCCACTTTATCCACCCACTCCACCCAGCAGCCTGTATTCCCCACTTGCCACACTCAGCCTCACCCCTCTGGCTGCTCTCATCCACCCTACTTGGTTTTGCTTCTTAGCTTCTGACAGAAGAAAACATTCATTATCACCAGCTAATCTGCCCAGCACTTCATTAATTCCTAATCTAGTTTATTCCACTTTTTTTTTTAATTTTTTTTTTTATTTTTATTTTTATTAAACTGCAGTCTACTTCCAGCTGCTGAAAAAGGAATGCTCTCCCCAGAAGTTTGGAGGGGTGGGGTGTCTTTTCCAGTCCGGCTGCTGTGCAAGCTCTCCCTCCCTCTTGTTGCTTCCTGGGATTGTCTGCTTTCTAGTCTCCCTCCCGTAGTCTCAGAGCAGATCAGGAAAAGAACCGTGTTTTACTCTGATTATAGTGCAAATGTGGAAAAGAACTGTTGGTAAACTTGTGCTGAACCATACTGATTTACCAGAAAATACGAAAATCTGTGGTTTGTATTTTTGTTGTTTTATTTCTACATTAATATTTTATCAAATATTTTGCAAGAAGCAAAAGAAGCATATGCTGACAAAACCATTAACAGAGAATGTCAGCTACTCAGAATGAAACTCAGAAATGCTTTCCAGATGTGATTGGAGATGTACAGTTAATCATTTATTATGCAGAAAGGAATACTTTTCTTACTTGGCCATCTCTAGAAAGGCATTGAAGCATGAAACTACATTGAGAGTAGTCTAACTTTTCCAACTGATTGTTACTTTTCTTTTGGCTGCCATTATGGTTCATAGAAAATGCTGCTTCCCCCATCAGCACAAAGCATGAAGAGCACTACCATTGTCTGACTTGAAGACTAATACATTTCCATCAAGATTATGTAGAAAAGAAAATTAAGCCTCATTGCTAATTCTTATTCAACATGCTGGATATACCCTGTCTAAGCATTGCCTAGGCATTGCTCTTAAGTTTATTCTCTGTGGAGGGAGACACAGATATCTTAAGGGCACAACTGATTTTACATAGGTGAACTGCTAATTCCTTCCTGATTGCAGAAGGATTTTAAAATAAAGTTTAGTGTTTGGAATGCAGAATTTTCACCTGGACACTGCTGCTAAACACTGGAAGTTAGGTGGGGGAACCTAAGCCTGACCTAAAGCTCAGAAAGTCAAGGAGGGTTTCCTCATGACGTTCATCAGTGCCCTGGCTGTTCGTTTCAAGCCAGTGGAAGAAAAAAAAGCAGAATACTGGATCTTCACAGTATAATTCACTTTACTTTACTTTTACTGTTTTGCTGTTCAATCTGTATGTTCAATGTCCCTTCATATACAAACACTTCTACTTTTCTTGCATTTTTTCCTATATGATCTGAGTTTCCAACATACCATGTAAGTGGTGAGATTCAGTCTCCCATTCACATTTTCCAGAAACATCCTTTGGAGTTTATTTACAAAGAAACCACAGTGTTAAGTAAAAACTCATTTAAAATCTCATTTAAATGACGTATTTTATTAGTGACTCAGACTGGGGGTTTCTCTCTGAAATACACTGTAAAATCCTTTTTATTTACCTTCCAGACTTTCTTTCTGAATTATTCACCTCTTTTTGGCTCACTAACAGTATGTCTCTGAAATTATCTGTAAAGAATTCTGCTAGTGCATATATTTCTTCTTTGTCTTTTGAGAATACTAAAGTAAAAGAATTTATTTTCTTTGCCATCTCCTGATCATTTTGGAATGACTATCCTCTGGTGGTCTAGCAGACCTAATGACTCCTGCAGGCTTTCTATTTCTGAGATACTTTAACAATTCCTGTTTAGCTTTTCTAGGTACCTCCACATATTTTTGCCTCATAGCCAATCTCTATGTTCAGCTTTATTAATATCACTTTGGCTTTATTTCCACTTTTAAGGATACTTTTTCTGACCTGAATAAATTCTTGTACTATATCTTATAAGCCAGCTAACTACAGCCCTCCAGTTTAAATATTCCTCTTTCTTGACGTGTCACAGGCAGAAGTACGTGATCTATTTATACTGAATAACATTTTTCCTGAACAAAAAAACTTTCTGAATTTTAAACAAATAATCTTTACAGAATTATTTGTTGGGGGATTGAGGTTGTTGGGTGTTGGTTTGTTTCCTACAATTACCTGACAAGTAGTCTACAGCATATATAGCAATCCACGGATTTTTTTCTACGAACTAACTTGTTGCAAATATTACTTTAAGTTTGGCTTCTTTAACATATGTGTACATGAAGTGGTCCTTGGGGTTTTTTTTTCAGAAAGACTACACAGATGCTATTTTAGCTTTTCCTCCAACCCAGATCACAATGTTGGAGTGATTTGTAAGAATCTTCACCAAGACATCCAACTGCAAATTACTCCAAAAAATCTTCTGTAAAAACTGGATTTCCTGGCTTAACTGGAGCTGTACTATTAAAAATATAGTATACTGACACACGGTCAAACTCCTCTGACAGGAGGAAAAGATAAAAGTCTGCTCATCAAAACCAGTAAAAGTAGTAAAAAACAGCAGTACATTGCTGCCTTCTTGCTGTCTCTTAGCCCCTTTTGTTACTGTCTTTCCTTGCCTTCTCAAGACCTAATCTGGAAAATTCAGACAACAAACTTTTGTGTAAAAACTTGAATATTATGAAGTTTTGTGGAATGTTCCAGTATTATAGTATTTTAGTGTGCTTGGAATGCATAGCCATCACATCACACATCTCTATCTCCTTTTTACAGTAGCAGAATACTTTCAATTTCAGTATTGTGCTTCAATACCTCAACCTGGTCTTTTCTTGCTGCATTGTTTGAGGTCAGGAATTATACTATACTATTGATTAATATGAGTCCACTGCCAAGTTTGTTGGAGACACTTTGATGGCATACTCTGAAGATGAGCAATATCACTTGGTTCTCAGCACAACGATGTGTGACTCACAAATACTGAAATAGAGATGGCAGACATAGATTTTCTGAATTCAAAAATGCCGATTATATCAAGGGGCTCTCCCAGGGCCAAGTCAAGCATTTCAGGTCACCCAGTCCTGCTGTAAAGCTACCTGTATCACAGCAACAGAAGGGCATGATTTGGCTTGGTTTATATCCATTTTGCTTTTTACTAAACCAGTGCAACATAATAGATAATTTCCTCCATCTTTCATTTCCTCTTTTCTTCAGTTAAGTTTTTCAATTCTCATTGTTCTGTGTACTGCACTACTCTTACCTTTCCTAAACGTTCATGTAATTTGAATCCTCTTTTTTCCATACACAGCAAATGCCCCACACCCTCTTAATTAATTTTCATTGTCAGCAATATAATTCTACCTTCCTGGAAGCAGAGGACATCTCTTGCCTATAGACTCCTCACTCACAACTGCCTAATGAGCACAAATCTACAGTGCCAATGTAGATGAAGTCCTGAAATTCCTTGTGAGGTGACTCTGTTGATACCACTGAAAATGCCTCAGCAAAAGCTTCAGAACAAGACCTGAACTTAACATTTGTTTTTAATGTCTTTGGAAAAGTAGATAGGAGTATCCATTTGCAAGTGTAATCCAGACTTCCCACCATACATGCGCCTTTTCATTTGCTTATAGCTTAAAAAAAATTTAAGTGCTTGAGCTGAAAATGAAATCAGCTGTGCTGCATGTTGGATAGGTTGGGGGCTTTTTAAATTTTCTTTTTAATTGACAACTGAGCCACTCGTTAGTGCATCTGTGCAGACAGACTTTCTTCTGCTTTTTCACTGGAGGTTGGGTGTGGCACTATCTTCCATTTTACCTTTCACTTACATAAACAAATTCTAGCCTTTCATCATCATTTTATACCACCATGCAAAAGAGAAGCTCATAAAAATTGTCTATCCTTCCCTTGCCAGCCAGAAAGCATTCTCAAATATATCTTATTCATGTTGCTCTTATCAGTCAGAGAGGCTCAGTCTCC
>VZTT01067090.1:5119-17157 GCA_013400855.1 Buphagus erythrorhynchus
AATACACAATTATTCAAGGGCTAAACCTTCACGTCAAGGTGTACTTGACTTAAAAACAAAAGTCAGTTGGGCTAATATAAATGACTCTAACACACGCTTCTCATTGAAATCAGATGATCTTGATTTTGGTTTGAGATGTGGGATAGTTCCAGATAGTGCTGTTTCTCTAGAATCTCCTACTGTCTGCTCACAAAGATACACTCATCTACCATGGAATGAGTGACTCATGCCCATGAAGTGCCACAGAAAAGCAATTTAACTTCTTATAAAGTTGCATATGATCTGAACTTGTCATGTCTTGTTCCTCTCTCTGTGCCTTTTCACTTACAGTGACTTTTCAGCAAAGGTTATCTTTCTTGACTTTCTCTTAAAAAACACTTTCCTGCTGTTTCCATCCTCAGTGCCTCTGAAAGAGCCACTTCTGCTACAATCTGCTGTGAATCAGCTGCGTGATTAAGTTTGGGAAAAAAAATTATACATACACCTGCTATTTTCCATTTTCCCTAACTGTGTTGTACTCAGTGATGCTTAACCACCCTCCCCTGCAGGCTTACCAAGAAGTGTTTATCTTTGGTATGAACCAGGGCTGCTTAACACAGATCTAACTCAAATTGCAATTTTACTGATCTTCATAATTAGGAAACAAAAAAAATTTGAACTCCTGCTCAGCTTCTGAAAGAATTTTGGCCATAATTACAGTCAGGATAAATACAATAGGCCAACAATCTAACACAAGCCTAATTTAATGCCATTACAATTTCTGTCTGTTCAATGCCTCGTGAGTGCAGTAGTGCAGTGTGTTGGACTGTAAGCAAACACAAAAGTGTTCTGCTGAGTATGACCAGAGCTTTCTCTAGCTCAGGATCTATCCCATGGCAGTTACCAGTTACAGGTGCCCTGGGCAAGACATAAGTACCTTCAAACAGGTTGGGACACACTTCCCAGGACTGCTGAATTCTTGCAGCTTCAGGTCTTAACAATTACTGATTGACTCCTTCTTTTTAATACTAAACTGCAAACTTCCCAGAAATACAGGACTTTGTATCAGCCTCCTGTGGTCTGGAAAAGCAGTTTATTTTTTTAATTTGATGCTTTGCAGTAGCTTCATTCAAAGACCTCTAGTGCTTGTCTTGGTAGAGAAATAAAATAATATCATATTAATATTCTTCATACTTATAAGTCTGAAGATCTTTAGCAATTTATCCATCATCTCTTTTCCATTATAAAGTATACTGCTCCACTGAAACTCTCCATACATTTAACCACACTTACCATTAGCTTACTGCTGTCTTCTAGTTAGTCACGCTGTGTTGCTGGACCATTACTAGTGATGAGTGTTATGCAAATTATGAGAAAGTAAAAAAAAAAGGCAATAAAGGAATTTTATAAATGTAGAAATTATGGGGAATACACTAATCTTCTAATGCCAATTACTGGCTAACTTATTTAAAAGTCAATATAAACTTAATTTATCACTACTGAATAAACTTCACCCCCTGTTAGTAACAAGCATGGATTGCTGCTTAGTGTATTTCTTTTGATCAGAGAGCCTGTTCATGTCCTGCCCAATCATTTTAAATATTGCTTAAGCTAATGGATATTATTTTGTAATTGATCTAGGCTGATAAAGAACATGGGGTCACTTTCCAAAGGTATCTGTCCACCAGTAATTTTTGTATTGTACAGTAACTTGATGACTCATAATTACCTGACACACAGTGTTTAGTGTTTTGTTACTTAATATACCATGGGAATGAATTTGCTGAATAAGAAGGTTCAGTTCTACAAATTCCTTTTAACAGTATTCTTAATAAGGGATTTAAACTATTCCAAAGGTTCACAGAGTTTTTTAAGTCCTCAGAAAAGCATGCATTTTACTGCTGGCATTTCCAGCCTCAAGGTGTGGCTAAAATAACTATTTTTTCTTTCACCAGATGGGGCGTAGAGAAAAACCTGAGGAATGTTGTCAGGTTGTGTTTCACTGGCTGCTACAAGGTTTCTATGCATGAGGCATGCCACTGACATCACTCACTCACAATGTATGGTCTGAAGCAATCAGACTAAGAAAATCTGGAGATAAAAGTAGGAAAGCAGCAGGGAGACTAGAGTAAGTGAAGCAAAACATATCAATCTGTGGAAGCAGCCTGACTGCTTCCAATTGTACTGTCATGATCTTCTGATTTATCCTCCAGGGTGGAAAGATTGCAATTATGCTGTACCAACAGGTAGAGAAATGGAAGGAAAAATACATCTTGAGCATAGTTAAAGAGTTGTCAGTTTTACACAAAATCTCCTTTGGTGCCTTCTTATACCTGTGTGAAACTCAAACTAAAATTCAATCAAGATTGTTTTATATGGCTCACAAACATTAAAACCTACACCAAGTTTGTATAGACTTAAAAGCCTAAATGAATTTGGATGAACATGCACTGCTCTGGATTCAAATATTGGGAACACAAGCACTAGCTGTAACTCAAAGGTTTGGTAGTGAATCAAATAATAAATACTGTAGTAAACCGTAAATGTCCAATTCTCAGTGTGTTAGTAAGCTGTGCATCAAGAATCATTCCAAGAAACAAATATAATTGCGTAAATTTTGTGCCACTGTCAGAGAAGCCATGATCTCTGTGTTCTGAGTACCTAATAAATATCCTTCGTAAGCCTTCTCTGACCTAGGAAATTATTGCTATTTTACTAAGAAGATATTAAAGTAGAAGCATGCTAAGTGATTTGCATAAGTAATAATAGCATGTCAATGGTGAGGGTTAGTAAAAAGGCACAAGGAATTCCAGTGCTGTAAGTAGCAGTCAGAATCTTCTCCCAGGAAAATTGAAAAGAAAGAAATCCTGCCAAAATTAGTCTGATAATTTCTAGAGAGTACTGTAATTTCAGTCAAACCTATCAGTCTCTAGTCAAAACGTGGAAAAGCGATTTGAATGGACTTTTAGAAGAAATGAAAATTTATATTTTGCTTAATCTTAAAAATCCATTCCATTTTTTGATTGAACAAGAAAACACACGAAAATTATCCATTCAAAACTAGAGTGAAGGAAGCCTCTTTGTTAAAAACACCAACTGAAAACATTTTTAAATTTGAAATGATTGAAACTTCTAGCCAAAAGAATTATTAGGTTTTAATCCAGAATTTTTGAATACATCTATTTGTTCAAAAAATCATGGGGGATTCCCATGGCAATTTTCTGAGCATTTCTATCTTTGAACAATTCACTACTTCAATTCAGTGCTTTTCCTATACAATTATCCAAATGATGTCTTTGTGCCTTCCAATGAAGATATTTGAATAACACCATTTTCAGGTTTTTTTATGTGCCTGCACTGTGCATGTTTTGAGCCAAACCTCCATCAGCCCTCAGATCTTTGGTCTATTTTGAAAGAAAGATATCTTGCAAGACTGGGTGTCCCTCACAAAATCTCACTGCATACCTTTTCCAAACATGCTAAATGTCCAGTGGCTGGTGAGTCTGACTTTACCCCATCATGCCAAGGAGGAATTGCAGTCATGATTTCTACTGCTCCTTTCAGCTAGCTGCACCTTGCTTGTCTTCATCTGCAGCTTGATTTTTGGGACCCCAGCAATAAGGACATGGTCCTGTGGTTACTCCTCAGTTGTGTGAAGGCTCTCCAGCTGAGGAAATCAGTCCTCAGGCCATGCAGATGGATCCAGGTTTTCCAGTGAACCAGGTAGTGGAGGTCAGCTTGAACCCACACACTTATCTGATTTATCCCTGGTGTCACCCTATCAAAATGAGTCACAGAGCTGGATGGCTTGCAGATTTTAAAGACAAAACCTTTTTGGTTTTCCCAAGGCATTTTGCTTATTTTGATCATGTGAGTAGAATCAGGTATGAAATACAACTAGGGCTGAAGATTTAAAGGGGGAAAGATGTGTCAGATTCTGATGCTTTTAAAAGGAGTGCCATTAGATCTGAAACTGCTTCAAATAACTGCCAGAATAATGGATGCAGAGATTAACTATGGTCCTTTTGAAAAAGAGGATCTGTAAGAAACCAGTTGTGGAAAGAATGCACCTGAGAAGAAAATCTTGCTGAAAATAGTTTTGTTGCATCTACTAAAAATTTGTCATATTTTCTTTGGAATCTTGTGCTGCCATTAGTTGGACACACTGAGATATTTCTCAGAATGAGTTGTTTATAGCACAACTCCTATCTCTCAGTGTAGTGTAGTCAAAATAAAACCTATCAAGCAACCCTTTCAACTTCCACTGTCATCACCTGACAACGTGACTTTTTGAAGGGGTTTTTGTTTTAGCAGCTGTTTGAGATGAAAGAAGCGTAGTCATATTAACAGATAAAACTCCTGTGATAAATCTCTCTTGCCATTTGGGCAAGAAGGAGTGCTTTTCTTCCCAAGATTTTATTGATTGTTTGTGAACTCATTGATAAAACAGGCTGTGTGCCTTGCTGCAAAATGCTGCCAGCTCTACATGCCGTCTGGTTTAACAATGAATCCAATATTAAATGTCCTATTTGTGACAGGAGCCTTATGAAAAGCCATGCTTTTAAAATAACAAATGGTACTTTGTACATAATTTTAGCATGGAGATGTTCTTCATAGGAAACAAGAATTACAGTTGCAATGTTGTTTACTTTTTAAATCTAGAAAGCATATTTTGTAAATTCATTAGTGGGAAGTCAAAAAATAAAATGAAATTAAGCCTAAAATCATGGTGAAAAGGCAATCCAGGTTACGCAGCCCTGCCTGGAAGGAGAATTATTTGTTCTTTTATCTGATAACAAAGACAGAGAAATTAGAAATCTGAAACGTTGTTAAGATTCTAGCTGGAATTAATCAGTAGGATTCCAAACGTTCCGAGTATCACCTCGTACTAGCGAGGCTCAGCTATGTGCACTGGAGTACAGCTAATCTGGAAATATCAGCTCAATTCAGAGTTCCCCACAGCTGGGAGCAGGAAAGTGCAGTGAATTGTGATCAGCATTTGTCCTCATGTTTGCTGTGAGTGATGGAGGCAAGTCAGCGTAAGCACACACTCGCAGATAATCACTTACCTGACAGGGCTCTGGATGATGAAAAGTCTTTCCTCTGTCTCCAGAGAGCACGATGCTTATTTCAGACGTTTCCTGGAAGACAAAGGGATAGAAAAAGAGCCTTTAGATTACACTGGGATGACAGAGATCTGCTAATAAAAATGTAAAGGTCAAAAGGCTCCATCCTCCTCTGGTGTAAAAACAGCAAAACTTCAGCTCTGACATCCACTTACAGCTGCTGGGGATCTTGATTATCAAGGTAGTGTCTGTGTCTTTTTTGCTTTGTTTGTCATGCAGCACAAAGGCCATGCAGAAGCACAGTTAGGATCCAGATAAAAGTGTTTGCTGTTAACAAACCAAGAATAGTACCCAGGGTATAATTAGTAGGCTGTTTTCTAGCAGTTTACAGGAAAAAAAAACAAAATCAAGAACAAACACCAGCAACCCTCAAGCTCTACAACAGCAGCAAGGATCCCAGCTTGGTTTACAGAACATTTGCAGTGCACTAATAGATAAATCATAGCTCACATATTTTAGTAGTTTAGGTCATCACCAATCTAAGGACGGGTGCAGGGGGTACCTGAAAGTGGAGTTGGAATGTGAATGACATATCTAGAAGAAATAAGATATCATTCTTGTTGCTATTTTATTTGATAGTTTTGATAATTTATTACATTTATAATCAAGTGAATCACACTTCTCTCATGATGCACTTCAGTAATTTAAGTGGATAAAAAGCCCCCTTGTTTGTGCTCTATTTCTTTATTTATTTGTCAAGCAATTGTAATGGAGAGCACCATTAAAGAGAGAGGAAAACAAAAAGTAAAAATAACCCAACAAACCATCACCAAAACTGTGGACTTTCAATATTTTTGTGTGACATTTAAATGTATTTTATTAAATCCCAGCATGATCCTTTCTTGCTAAATGATCAGAATTCATTCTGGCATGGACAGAAAGTCAATTGTTTTTGCTTAAACCTGTCTCCAGCTGTATTTATGTTGATTGGTACGTGACACAAGGACAAAAGGGTGATTTCCCCTTTGCTTTCATTTTGATGGGCTGGAACCCAAAACTTGCCTTATTATGGTTTGCTACTGTTGTTTCAAAGTGGGGTTTCTTTTAGTGTATTATTATTTGAAGGATGTAACAAATTAAGTGTTCATTAACTGCAGATGATTGAAGATCATTATTCCTACTTTCATTACAAGCATGTCTGATTAGTGCAGGGCTTTTTGTGTTGGCCTTCCTGCCACCATGTGCCCTCTCTAGCAGCTTGGAATTCATGGACAGACTAAAATTGCTGATCATATCAGTCCTGTGCTGCCATCCTCGCAGTGCCTCTGTTTGACAGTAGCCAGTTGCCATGGAAATAATTGTGGTGTCACAAATTCAGTGTTATGATTTCAATAGACGATCATGTAAAGTGGAAGAAAAGGTTTGCAAGTGTAGCTAACACAAACAGCAATGGAAAAAATAAAAACATATCTAAGAGGACAACACCATCTGCTAACTGTCTGTAAGGTTTTTCTGAGTAGTCCTTCAGGTAGATTTTTCAGGTCAGATCCCTTTTCCTCAATATTTCCGTTGATGGGAACTCCTCGGTCTCTGCCACACTTTCTATTAATCTGTGGGCAGTCAGATATTCAGTGAAGTGACAGCAGCATTCCACAACAGCAGGTATCTAGGGCTAGCCAAAGTGCACCAGACAGCACCTCATTTGTATTCTGCCCCACTCATGGCTGAGGCACTGGTACCCAGCTACGGCCCCTCTGTCAGTCAGCACACACTAAGCATCGTGGGCAGCAGACATGCAGCAAGGTGACAAGGTGCTTCTCTGCCAGCCACTGCACCTGGCACTGCTTGTGGCATCAGAGATATCTCATCTCTTTGTCTCTTTGTCCCTGTTTTGTCAGATTTATTGGAACACTTCATTTGAGCTATATTCATGGATAAGCTCTGCATGGAGATGGGTTGTTGAGTATGAAAAAGCTTCTCGTCTACAAAGAGACACAAAACACCTGTTAATGCTGTATATATCTGTTTATTAAGGCAATCTCCATGTTCTGCATTTAGACTTTATCCATGTTTAAGGTTTCTTACCCAGCTTGTACGTAGTAAGTTTCTGAGGGCATTTTCTGAGGTTTAGTTCTTTAAGTGTTGTAGGGTAACTAGAAGTCACAGTTTATTTGGGGAAGATTGAGAGTACTAGAATTTATACATCTGTTTCAAAAACTGAAAGTTTATTTTTGACCCAGATTTTTGTTTGGAGAAACAAGGTTTCCCTTGTTTTCACCCTTTGAGATGGTGAATGAATAATTCCTGGAAATTTTCAATATACATAAACTTCAGCTCACTTCTGGGCTCTGATATAGCTCAACATATTGCTGTTGTACTTGCCTGGTTGCAGTCAGGGGTATCCCAATTTCCTGATGATGAATATTTCCTTCCTGAGCCTGTCCTGATAGAATATTTGAATAAAAGCCATAAATTTGTATGAAGGCATAAAGGCATAAAATATATAGTATTTACAGTAGACGTATTACAGATTACTACTCAGGAAGTCTGTTAAGGGATATGAAATAGGTCTCCCCACTCTTTATTTAATCATCTGGAGAATGAGGGTATTGATATCTCCTTACCTCACAGGCATATTGTGAGGGTAAAGACATTCATGGCTACAAGATACTCACTCTGGAGTCCTGGGACAGCAGGGCAACCAGAGAGTATTCAGAGGGTGTGGAATTTCTTTCAGTTTTACTGAACTAATTAATTCCTGGTATAGTGCCATTGATTCTAAAGCAGCAAATGTTGTCATTGAATTTTAACAGTTTCAAAACAAGGCTTTGAAGGTTTCTCTTGTGCTGCCCACAATATCTCAAACCTATGGGTTAAATTGCATTTGAAATGTGTCCAGGGTGTCCTCAGCACATAGCAGCACACTCTGTTGTCTGCACGTTTGGGCCAGAGCCATTCCCTCCTGCTTTGTGGTTCTGTTTGAAATAATCAACTTTCTCCTTGGGAGAATTTGCATTCAAGAATTAGTTTTCTCATGCATGGAGAATGTTTTTCATTTCTGAGGGAAATTCAGGGAAAGAATGAGAAATGTTTTGATTTATGCAAAGCTGTGAATGTTTTTGGAATTAATTTTTAAATCTAGCTACAACCAGCTTACACTGATATAATTTGTTCTAGACCTTGTCTACACAGAAGTGTTCAACTAGTTTTAAAAAAGGTGAATAAGTAACATTAGGATTCTAATCCTAGAACTAATCTTGAGTGTAATCAGAAGAAAATTGATAAGGGATACACAAAGATTTACAGAGTAGCAGCACAAGCAATGCAAATAAAACTGGGGCAGGGTTCTGTGTAGAAAATTGTCCTAGTCAGAAAAGCTAGATATTGGGGGGTTTTATGGCACTAAAAGTATGGTTGGCAAAGGTAAGTGTTGGTACAATATCTGGGCTGTAATTCAAAACAAGATTTAGGAGTGCTGTTCAGGACAGAAATAGCTGAAAGTTAGGGCCTTAGCTCTGTAAATCACATTTTCAAGGCACAGGTAGGACTCAGCCTTGCATGGGGAAAAGCTAAATTCTTACCAGCAGGAATCCCAAACACCACACACTGATTTATAAAATGATAAACAAAATTCTGTTGAAAAGTAAGCAGCTGAAACTCGAAGGAAGAGATGAAAAAAGAGTGAACTCCTGATTGGCATTAATTGGGCAAGGTAAATATTTCAGGGCATCTTGTAGGATTTGGAGAAATAATCTGAATTCTGGTGAATTGCTGTCCTGAACTTCAGGTTTAAATGACACATTAGGTATCTGATCAGTTCAATAAGCATCTATTTCCCTGATGCTCCTCAGATATTTGATGTAGTCCTGCATGACATTCTGAAAATCAAATTAACACTATACAAAAATAAGTGAAGTTCTGTTAAATGGATTAAAACTTACTCAGTTTGGCAAGTGACAGTTTGCCAAAACTACAGCCTTTGTAAGGAGGAGAAGTTCTGGTTTTTGTCAGGTCTCCACCTCAGTTTTATAATCACAGTGGAGCCCCTTCTTCTTGTCTTTGTAGCTGCTTCTTACTCTGCAGTCTCAGGGTGCTGTGAGGTCTGGATGCCTGTGGAAAAACAGCCANTGTTGTTGTTCAGAAAAGTAGGGAAAATATTATTACAATAAAAATTCATGTAAGTACAAAAATTATCCAAGCTTTGAAGCCAGAAGTCTTTTATGCATGCAGTTTTCTCTTTCCTTCTTTCTTTTTTTTTCTTTTTCTTCACCCTCATGAATTTGAAATTTCAGGCTCTTGGTCTATTTCAAGAAAGGAAGGAAAAGCATCAAATCCTGAAGATTTTGCAATATGGAAAAATCATTTGCCATCCAGCTCTAATTAAAAACTTTCTCTAATTAAGTCTTACTTAATTGACAAATCTCAAAAGAAAATAATAATGAATCATGATACTATGGAGCTAGTCCCAATGCAATCTGTTCCTGACCAAATGCTATACAGCATCCTTATCTGTAGTGTTGAGAACAGTCACTGCTAGTAAAATTTGCAGATGACATGTATGGGTGGTATAGTAAATACTGAGGGTGATTAATTTCTGTGACCTAATTTGGCAATTCCTTGAGCAGTTCTTTTAATTTGAAACACACGGAAAGACACACCTTTAGGAAAGAAGTAGGTAGGCCATGAATGCAAACTGGGAGGCAGGACTTGAAATGCTGAAATACTCAAAGCAGATGTGGTAGCAAAGCAGCTTAACACGAGCTCTGTGTGATGCTGCAGCCAACAGGGCAAAACAGCTTTGGTGTGTGCATAAAATCAGAATATCAAACAGGCACGTGGTGCTCCTGTTCCCCTGCAGAGATATTGCAAGGCAGGAGCTGTGTCTTGTGTTCACACTGCAAGAAAAAATCATGTCAAACCATGTGATTGAGAGAGAAGCCACGAAGATGCCATTAGTTCAAAAAATCTTATTGTAGAATGGAAGACTGAGGTGTTTGAGGAGTTTGCTAATCTTCCTTCCAAGAGCTGCTAAATTGATTATTGATATAATTACAAATAAAAGGATACCAGGCTGTAGCTGGTTCTTAGTCCAGCAGAAATAGGTGTGATCAGATTTCATTTTTGGAAGCTGAAGTAAAAAAATCTGGGGGAGTGAAAAGAAAATTAGCACTGAATGCACATAAGAGCTGCACTGCTATTTCTTGGAGTGTAGTGGCTTCTCTAGCTTTTAAAGTCTTTTACCCAAGTCCACGTGTTTGCTAAAATGCATGCCTAGCTGCAGAGAGATTCACACAAGTGTTTAATGTGGTGTCTAAGCAATTTTTAGATGTGGTTTCAAATCACAATAAAACTACTATAGGATGTCTGTGCCCCAGGCAGGATGGAATCCATCAGGGGCCTTCCCCTGCCCCTTTTTTTTCCTCTCTAATTTTTTCTCCCTCTTTTGTGTCATCAGTGCTGGTTGTTTGGTTGCAGATGAGGCAGATGAGCTTACTGATCTAGCTGGAAACTAACCTAAAAGCGACAAAAAAAGCAACTCTAGTGACTGAAATGGCATGTTCAGAGCAGCAAGCAATCTGAGACCATATGTACGTACACAGGCTCTCCTAAACTTGCTCCTCTCCTTGATCAAACAGCTCAAAGAAAGTTGCAGGCTGATTTTGTCCCTGCCACCTCAGACAAAATGGAAAAGTTCACAGTCTGTGTCTCACTTAGGCACTAAAAGAACAGGACAACACAGTCCAGACAGCAGCTATAACAGGATTTACTGCTTTCCATTAGGCAATGTGGTGCCCAGAGAGCAGCTGGACCATGAAGAGACCTACATCCCAGAATAGTTCCTTGCTAGAGCTTTCCACCATCTCTAGACAGGGCCTTTTTTTTTTTTCTTTTTCTAAAATGCAGCAATTTGTCTTTATATATTGTACTGCTAAGGGTAGGGAGAAGAGAGAGGTCTTGCTACTCTCCTGACCTAAGAAAAGATGATATAGGCTCTGTTAAACAAGCACTTACAGAGTCAGCCAAGCCGAAGTGCCTGCACTTCAGGCACAAAAGTAAACCTTTAGCTCAGTAGGGAAAGTTTGTGCCAGAAAATTAAATTAATATGTTATTTATATACCATATATACCTACGTTGTTTGGGTTTTGGTGTTTGGTTTGTTTGGTTGGTTGGTTGGCTGGTTGGTTTTGGAGGATTTTTTTTGTAGCTCTCTCTCATAAGCTAGGAAGAAAAAATTGATAGCTATGATATTATTTTGAATTTTACACTAAACAGATCTAAACCAATGTGCTGATTTTGAATGCCTATGTACTGTAGCCATGAGGGATTAGGATGGAGATGTGGAATCTGTCATTTCTGGCACAAGAACTGGGGGTATCAGGTGAACAGGCAGGTGGCAGGTTAAAAGCAGAGATGGTGGCCAAAGGTTGACATGGGCTCAGATAGACACATGTGTGTAATAAAAATCCTGAAAAGGTGATTTAATACTACAAAATCATTTCTGGTCCAGGAAGGCCCCAAGCAGGAGACTGCTGGATGTTAGAGGAATACTAACATATTCCCAAGACATAGTATGGGAAAACCATATGTTTGCCTCACTTCTATGCTCTTTTTTAGGCATCCCCTACACCCACTGCCAGAAACAGAACACTGATCTTGGTGAAACTTCACTCTGACTCACTCTTAAGCTCTGGTAAAAACTATTCCCTGATGGCAGGAATTTATCATTTGACAAGGAGGTTCTTGATATCAGACTATCATTTCTGACTATCATCTTTAATTTGACATTCCTTCACAGTTGGTTTGCAACCAGCCACAGCTGTTCAAAATCCTCACATTCTACTACAGATTCCTTGCAACTATTGAATCTAAAAAGCTTCCAAAATTATTCATGGAATTTACTACAAGAATTTTCTTTCTAAAGGAATGGCTCTAAGTTCTTGGCTAGATTTTCCTAGACCTCGTTGTGCCCTGCAGTTTGCCTTAGGAGTTCAG
>VZTT01067096.1:1205-11613 GCA_013400855.1 Buphagus erythrorhynchus
CATGGAAAGGAATATGCATAGTAGCAAAATATTTTTTCCTAATACATCCTTATTTTTCCCTTTTTTTGTTTTAAGAGCATGGCTCCCTAGTTCAATATGACTGCCTTTATTAAACAGTCCACTCATTTTAACAGCATTTGATTTTTTTTACAAGAAGAATACACAAGAAATTAAGGGAGAGAATATGGACAAGAATGACAACAAAATTTAGTTCACTAAAGTAAAATGTGTATTCACTGTCCTTACCAAAGTATTGGAAGATGAAAATTAGAAACCACCATTCCTGTTGAAAACATGAATATTTCACCTGAGTCCACTATTCTGCTGTTCACAGAGAGTATTCAAATTAAGCTGTCTGGTACCAGATAGCATTTTAAGAAATTCTAAGTGAAATGACATCAACAAGCAATATTCATGGACTGAAAAAAATGAAGATCTATTAAAACATACATTTTTATAGACAAAATTGCAGTCATATCCCATGCAGAATCAAAAAACAAGTTGTACTTTTTTTTATGTGCCCATATAAAATTAAATTATGTTTCTTCCTATTCCCAAAATTCTGTCAGTCTCATGTTTAGTCTCATGTTGAATATCTGCATTTCTCATTCTGCCCTTCTAGTTTTCTTCCTCTACCTCTACTGTCTCATACTCCTTCACCAGCTTTCAAGGCTGAATGTTTTTTACCTTCTCCTCCCTTTCTTCCACCCCTATGGTTGTTTTTTCCTATTATATGTCTTCCACTTTCACTCTTCACATTCCTTTCAGTCTTGCTTTCCCCTCTTATCAGACCGTATATGAACTTTGCTGCAAGCATAGTTGTATGAAATGATTTTCAGTGCTGCCAGCAGCTAGGAGAGTATGGCTTTAATGATCCTTCATGTGAACCAGACTAAAAGCCTCGAGCACAAGTGACCTGTAATCCAAAGCAAATCAGTCATCATACTCCACACCTTAGTTTCTCCATTCCACAGAACCTGTGTATAAGAGAACATACAGGCATTCTTAATAGACAAAGATAATCGTCTAGGATAAATTCCCATTCACATAATTCCCCAGGGGCACCCCAAGCAATACCATACTTTCCCACAACCTAGGAGAACCAGAAGTGACTGTGCCACATCATTCATTTGTAAATCAGAACATTAAACTTTTCTCAGTGGATACATCAAAGGATTTACAGAACAGAGAACAAAACAGCTCCAGTTGCAAGCATTCCCCTAAGGACTGAAACACCATGTGTTAGCAGATACTAGATATTTAAACAAATGTAAAAAGGGATAATGGTGCATAAAATCATAATAACTCAAGATAAGCAGCAAATTAACACAAGTCTTTTATAAATTAGCTATCTTTATAAAAGCACTCCATTTACTAACAGCTCAGAATCTATACTAAGTCTCTGACGCTGAGCAATGGTTTCGAGTGCCCAGGAGTCTGCTCACTCACTGCTGCTTGGTTCAATAGGACACCTTGGCAGCTCTGCTCTGCTGGGGTTATGACAGCCTTCTTCAGGCCAGCAGCAGAAGCCTGAGCAGGACAACCATTTTCTGCAGGTACTTATTGCTCTGTATATACACACAGTTCCAGCAGCCTCATACTTACAGTTCTTTGCTACATTTGCAAAGAAAGCTGCTACAAAAGAAAAGCTAAATTTAGCAATCTTTTCCAATAATTACACAGCCATTTCTATATGGAAAAAAAATTCTTCAGATTATTTTTCTCATAGTGCTGTCATTAATTCCAAATGAGGGCTGTGATGGATTTTGATCCCAGATCTCCGATACTTAATTGGATGGCTGAGGTTAAAGATGTTTCCAATGATCAACCATGCCACAGTGTAAGATTACATTAAATATGCTAATCATTGGGTTCAGGCAGAAATGCATAAAAACCCGCAGAACTTAAGTTCTATTATTAATGCTAAATTGACTCTCACATCAGAATAGCAATACTCCATGTCTTGCTTGAAATAATAATGCATTTCCTAATTTGAACTCTTATGATTAGGTGATGAAGTACAAAGCAATGACCCGAGCGAATTCATAAGCATTTCCTGTACTAAGCTACACTGAAATAATATTTCTATAAACTAATTAGACATCTTGCTTCAAATATTGCATTTTTAATAAATATCGTACATGCACATACATCTAAATAAAATGGAAGCATTTATTAAGGGTTCCTTATCCAATTTTTAAAATAGCTTTGTAAATCTATCAAGTACTAAGTGGAAACAATAGAGAAAGAAGTCATTAAAATACAATCATTACTTTAAAAGGTTCAACAATTCTTACTGACATTGCAGTATGAATTGCAGTACAGCATGTCAACCTTTGGAAAGTGTTTTCAGGAGAGGTAATGACAGGCTTCACAGCTGTGTTTAAATGGGTAGTCATGTGAGAGAGCCATAGCAATGCTTTGGATCAGAGCTTTATGACAAGTGTATACCAAAACTGCTTCAAAATTTGTATGTTCTTAACAGACAAATATGTATCAATGCAGGTAACTTTTCAAACAACATGTTATAGATGATTGCAAGTGCTCCATGCAGTAGTTTCATTTAGGATCATACTGTCAATACTTATAGTTGACATATTGAATGCATAATCGGCAGTACTACTAAAAGCAACAGCATATACTTCTATGAAACGGGAGAAAGCTTTATTTTTTGTTAACCTAAATTTTCCCATCACCTCCCATCTTAGTAGAGTGAAGATATATTAACTGTGCCTCTTCTTAAAAGCTCAGATTTTAGGCAGGAAATCAGTGTTTCATTTATCTGGCAAAACTGGGCAGCCTGGGGAAAAGAAAAACACTGCATCCCTCTGACAAATCACTTGGCTGATACAGCAGCTGCATCATGCTTTTGCACTTATCTACCTAAGGTTGATGTTATCTTATATACTTATAAGGAATAAGCCTTTCTTAAATATGATGCAATACTCCAGAGAACTGTTTCAAGCTAACTACAAGATATTTTTCCAAGACATACTCTCTGAATGTGTAATTCTGGAGCTTTATCTCCTTTATACAAGCTAGACAAGAAAATCTTGGAAGAGAAAATATGTAAGATTTCTGTTATTTCCACAGCAGAAGTAAGAAGCACCATTGCCAAAATACATAACCTTTTGTATTCTTGCTCTTTAAGCTTCTTGCTTTCTGTTAATGTGCTAAGCTTTATTAATGCAAAATTATTTGAGATGATTTGACCAGCATCCTACATATTTAGTACCACACTCAACAGAAATATGTATTCCACATTCTAACCATCCAATTATCAACATCTACTTAGAAAACCGCAATTCAAATTGCCAAAAGCAATGTATATCTACACCTACATATATATTAAAATGTGTTCTCCTGCGTTGTATTTCATTCTATTTCATTTTTTCTGTGATATTTAAATAACTGACTTTAGTATACAAAGAAAAAGACAACTGCTAGGTCTGTGGCCCTTGATCACAGACCAGCTTTAACATATAGTTAGTTAGTTGCCCCAAGTAAGAAAATCTAGACGCAAAATTATTTAATGCGTATGTGCTGCAAGACTGAACTAATTTTGGTTAGCCTAGGGCAGTAACGTCTAAAGAGTTCCCATTTTGTGAGTCGCCTTCCTATTCACCACTATACATTTACAATGTATTATTTGCTTGGCATTAAAAAAAATATATTTATCAATGTACAGAAGCTTTGGTTTGACTCTTACTGAGGCTGAAATACAAATGTCAGTGTACTGGTTTTGGCTGGAGTAGATTTAACTATTTTTTTCAGCTCACATAGTGCTGTGCTTTGGATTTGTGCTGACAACAGTGTTGATAACACAGGGATGTTTCAGCTATTGCTGAGTAGCGCTTACCCAGCAACAAGGCCTTTTCTGTTTCTCACCCCAACCCACCTGCAAGGAAAGAGACACATCCAGGACAGGTGACCCCGACTGACCTGCGGACACACACATTCAGAGATCTAGGGAATTACAGCTTGGAAATTCTTTTCAGCCCTGGATTTCTCTTGACTCTCAGGTCCATTCCCAGGCTGACCGGCTTGCTACAGCTTCAGTTAGGGAGGAAATTTCCCAGGGTGAAAACATGGTGAAAAACAGAGTGGAATTCATAACATAGGTTAACACCTGGTATTTTTCTCATGGCACATCCGGACATGTTGTCCCAGAGATGTTTTCCCCAATTGTCCAGTGAACTACTGTCCTGTCCTAGTGCTCGTAACATACTTTAAATACAGACGATCTGTACAATAAAGTGGCCTTTTTCCCAAAGAGGTCCCTGTGTGTTGCTGTCCTTTTTCTCTCTTTGCAGCACAGTAGCCACACTGACCCAAGGGATATCCCAGACCATATGGTGTCATTCTCAGTACATAAGGGGAGGAAGAGGGGAGCAGGGATGAGGGAGAAATGAGGTTATTCTCAGTTATTCTCAGTTAAGACATTTGTTTTCCCAAGTAATGGTTGCATGTGATGGAGCCCTGCTTTCCTGAACACCTGCCTGCCAGTGAATGAATTCCTTGCACCACTTTGCCCATGCATGCAGCTTTTGCTTTACCTATTAAACTGTTTTTATCTTCCTGATTTTTTCCCCCATTCTGTTGTGGGGAGAAGCAAGTGAATGTCTGGGTGGGACACAGCTGCCAGTTAGGACTAACCCAGAGCAGTCAGTGTAACACTTCTGCTGCTCACAACTTTCTCTGATATCTTTCTTTTTAGTTACAGATTATGGCATATCATGTCTTGAGATGCTAAGATGATTTTTTAAAGTATTTATTTTTCAACAAGTAATGAGTTAAAATAAATGGTTCCAGAAACAGTGTTTATCTCCATTTCAAAATGAATGGAACCCATTTCTCTAAAAACCTTTTGTTCATGTTGTAGAAACATGTTCATGTTCATATTGTAGAAACAAACATTTTACTGAAACTTTGATGAAAGTTTAACTGTTACTAGTTGAAAGGAAGTTCAGCTGATCATTCTTTTATCTTGCAGCAGTAACACTTTTGTCAACATGTGATCTGTAAAAACCTGTCTTTTATGCTTTCCAGCATACAGCTAAAATGTACAGTTCTGAGAGCATACAGAAGCAAGCAAAAATGCTCAGAATTCCTCTCATACCTGTACACCTGCAGAGTCACGAAGTAAACTCAGGTTTTGTGTAAGAATTTATAGATTTATATTGGTCAACATTGCATATTATCTTTCTCTAGTTCAGGGACAAAAATCTGTGCGCAGACAGTCTCCAAGGAAGGAGAATAAACAGAATCTGGGGATACTTGCTACTGTGAAGCACATAATTGAACACCACAGGAAAATGATCGCTGCAGAAGCTGTTAAAGTAAAACTATATTCTGCACACTTTTCATCTGCTAAATCACACCATGCTGAGAAGCACCTACTGGCTGAGCCTCACACAGATTCCTGAGGCACTTCACAAATGAGGAAGTCGCAGTTGGAGGCAGTGGAATTGAGTTCCGGAGCAGAAAACAAAGCTCTAAACTATAGGTTCTCTTTTTAATAGCATGCTCAGATCACCATTCAGTCCCTGATCAATCTTACCACTTTCAGCACTGTAATAAGCCATGAAACACATGGCAAAGGATCCCAACAGAAGGTTCTCATGTTGCTTTATTTAATACAAGTAATCTATTCTCAGACTACAGTTGAAATCATGCCTTTGAATTTGCACTAGAAGTGAATGGAAAGAACTAATTGCATAAGATTAGGGATCTCTCATTCGCATTACTGAAGAATCTCCCAGGAAATAATAAGTAGCCCCTAATTTAGCACCCTGCTTTCATCTGTGGGGTTGAGGCAATCCCTGCACACCAAGGAAAGTATCTTTGACTTTATTTATGTATTTGTATTCTCTATGCCGTTTAGTTTTCACAGAATCACAGAATATGCTGAGTGGGAAGGGACCCAAAAGAATCACCAACCTCAACTCTCAGTCCTGCACAGGACAGTCCCAAGAGTCACCCCATGTGCCTGAGAGTGTTCAAACACTTTTTGAACTCTGTCAGGCTTGGTGCTGTGACCACTGCCCTGGGGAGCTGGTCAGTGCCCAAGCACCCTCTGGGTAAAGAACCTTTTTCTAATATCCAACCTACCCCACCCCTGACACAACTTCAGGCCATTCCCTCAGGTCCTGTCACTGTCACCACAGAGCAGAGATCAGGGTCTGCCCCTCCTCTTCCCCTCACAAGAAGCTGTAACTGCACTGAGGTCTCCCCTCAGCCTCCTCCAGGCTGAACAGACCAAGTGCCCTCAGCTGCTCCTCATACAGCTTCACCTCAAGGCCCTTCACCATCTTTGCTGCCCTCCTTTGGACTCTCTCTAATAGTTTAATATCTTTCTTATGTTGTAATATAATGAGGCTGCCCCAGCTCAGAGCAGAGCAGGACAATCCCTCCCTTGCCCGGCTGGCAATGCTGTGCCTGGTGCCCCCAGGACAGGGTTGGCCCTCCTGGCTGCCAGGACACTGCTCACTCATATTCAACCTCCTGTCAACTAGGACCCCCAGATCCCTTTCCTCAGTATTGCTTTTCCATTATTTTTATTTTAGTTAAAAGATTATTTATTGTATATAGCACGTTATTTTGCAACCTATTTTTATCTTCTGTATTTAATTTCAAATAGTAATTTTAAAAGATACCAACCCAAAACTTTAAGTTTCCTAACATCATTAATAATAATAGCATGGAATCTCAGTACTTGTGCTTTAATGAGTATTCTAATAAATAAATTATCTTACATGTTGTTTTTTTCTTGTATTGTAGGCTTTGTGTAGCAAATTCTGATATACCCACTACACTGATACACCTAAAGCAGAGACCTGCCTTCATCTAAGTGGGAAAATAAACCAGTAGCAAAAACACCAAAATAAATTCTGGTTAAGCATGAAGATGATTGTACTATTACTGCAGTTTAGTTGGTACAAATATGTGGGCAGCATTTTTCAAATCAATTTGTTAAAACCAGCTAACTCTCTCCACCCTTTTCTCATAGCCGTCTTAGCTAACAAACTTCTGCATCACAACAATTACCCACTACTTCAGTATTCTGGCTAGAGTGGCAAATAATAGATATTTTGTAAGACGTGTAGAAACAAAGCAAGCATCCCATGATAAATAATAAGCCACTAAGTCATACTCTTTTAGCTTCCAACAGGGGCTCAGGGACTTCCTAAGACACAGGTAGATTCTGTGTATTTAGCAGTCATCAGGGCAGTTTTATCATAATTTTGTTATGACTTTTAGTCCCCCTTCCAATCTATAAATTTCCTTGAACAAAGTTTCAGGCTTCTGTGTAGGTTAAGCCTTGATTGAGGAAAAACAACTCAAAACAAAACAGTTACAAAAGCATTATTTATTGGTTTTAAAATATACTGAGTCTGGCCTGCAAGCTGCCTCTGGTGCCATTCACTGTTAGTGTGGAAGTAATGACCACAGTCTGCTTCCTAAAGATAGTCTGCATTGGGAGTTTGTGCAAAGTTTGGGTTCTTACGTGAATTGCAATTTGTTAGCGACTGTGGGCTAATTCCCTCCATAAATAAGGCATTATTAGTACACCTAAAACTCGAGTTAATAAAGCAAGAGAAGCACACAACTTCGAAGTCTCACTGAGAGCTAGTGCAGTAGTCAGCAGGCAAAGGCAGGGGCTCTGGACTGCTTTCTACCTCTCTCAAAGATACGGGTTAAGCCAAGCCTTTAGATTTCAGAACTACATGAGTTCAGTGACTAAACTAAGTAGCCTAATTATTACATTAGTGTTCTTAAAAGGCTCTGGAGAAAGTAGTTGTTGTTGTTGTTGTTGTTGTTGTTGTTGTTTTTGTTTTTGTTTTTGTTTTTGTTTTGTTTTTCTTGTGAGAAATTAAATAACACTTTGCTTCAGCCCGAAAAGATTACTGAGTAAAAGAATGAAAGTTATTGGTTCTATTTCCTATGTGTTATTATTGATGTTTTGGATGTGTTTTGTTTAATCTGTTGGGCACTGTTGAGAGCTGGGAGCGGGGCAGGGTGGAAGAGAGGACCAAAAACGGGGAGGGGACAGAAGTGTAAATTGTTGGGAGAGAGTACAAGTTCCTGAGTACTCCCAATGGGAAAGGGAACAGGGATCATCCCCGGCCACAAATGAGTGTAAAAAGTTGCCATTTTGTCAGAGGGTGTGTGTGTTCACCTCCTGGGAGAGAGATACACACTCAACTCAGCTGACTCATTACAAACAGGTTTTGTTTTTCTGCTTAGAAGACTTTATCAGCCCTTAATTGTACCTAAAAGTGAGTTATTTCTAATCTTCTCTTTCAAATTTTAAAAACTAACTAGACAGTTCCACATTTACTGCTGTACTAGCAGCATCCTCAAAGATAGTCAGTAAGAGGAGCACTGACACACTACCTGGAACTAACATCCCCATGCAAACAAGTCTATAGTTGTCTACACAATTAAAAGCTGTCATCTCATTAACCAGAAATGAAACTGAATTATTCTTCCATTCATAAAAGGGCTAAAAAAAACTACTGAAATTGTACCACCATGGATTTTGTGCTAGCCAAGCTAAAGTGCTGTCACTCCCGAGATGCCAGTTGAGCACCTTCCATAGCCAGCCAAGTTATTATGAACCCTTTTTATTGTAAGAATGTTCTAATAAGTTAAAATCATCTGAGAAAAATATTGGTTAGAATAGATTTTTAATCAGAAATACAAAAGCCAAAAAACCCTCAAATCATGCATTTGCATACACTAGAGGCTCAGGTTTCCATCAGACATCAAGTGACAGCTGAAGAGAGATAAATATCCAAAGTGAAGAGAGACAATGTCCAGTCATTTAGTACAGCTACAACTAATTCAAGAATGGAAGAGAAATGTCTATAAGAGAAATAAGTAACAGAGCCTTATTTTAGAAGTTTTTCTTTTGTTGTGTACTGCAACACCATTACTGCAGAATTGAAGTCCACTGAACCTGTCTCTGCCTGCTTTCTCCCCTTCCTCTCCCCTGTAACTATACATAAGCTAGGCTGTAAAAGGACCAAGTTTACCTTTTCTATAAGATTGTGGTGATTGAGCAGGCATTTTATATTTTATTTCATAGTTATAAGAAATTAAAAGCATTCATATATTTTAATTAAAAGTGTATTTCTGTAAAGGTGTATTATAAAATCACTTCAGATTTTATATATCCATATAATTTATGAACTAGGGAGTTATCATAGTCGGTTTTGTCAAGGTCTTTCTGGAAAGAATTTAGTTTTCAGTTTGCAGCCGTTGCCCTTTATCTCACTATGGACCTTCATGTCATTGTTTTTGCTTTGTATGAAGATCAGCTGCACAACTTAAAATTGAAAAAAAAAACTGATGGCAAGTATGTCTGGATTTTTTTTGACAGTGAGGTTCTTACATGCATTTTTTAACAACCACATTTCAGAAGGCACTATGCTATATTATTTGAAACGTATATGCATTTGTTTTTAAAAACTAAGTCTAAGTCTTTCTGTAAGAAGAAATAAGTACTCTAAAGCCATACCATGTGGTGTAGCCTCCAGAAATTACTGTATATGGGCATGATTAGAAAGCAGAAGTAACATATATCTACTTTCACAGTAACTTTGGAATTGTTAGCTTCTGAGAGAATGCATTCTTTCAGTTCTCACAAACATGGAACACTTTAATTTTAGTTTAATAGGAAATACAATATTTATCTTTACAGGAGTCTGAAGTCACCTATTTGCTTTCAGAAAATAATTATGAGCAAGCATACATGCAATTAAGGCATTCACAATCTCTTATCAATATATCAACTTGGAAAAACTCTCTGGCTGAGTAATTTAGTTTTGATATCCATTTAATATTTTGGCCACTGCTGAGATTCCAACAAGGGTGCTAATTAGTGCAATTGTGAGGCTGGTTTCTGTGGTACAGCCATCTGTCTTACAGATACTGAATCATTTAATTACTTTAAGGTGTAATTATAAATGTCTCAAAGCGTTTAAGATTAACCATTCATTATTTTAAAAAAACCACAATGTTGCTGTCAGATACTAAAGATGGTTTTTTTAACCAGATAATATGGTTTAAAATATATACACTAGTTACAAAGTAGAGCCATTGCAGTAACAACACTGTAGTGAAAGTCAGATGAGCAAAATAAATCTCTAGTAGTACCCCTAAAATTAAAATCTGCATGAGGAACAAACTCAGGGTACTTTTTATTTGCAATTTCAAAATTTCCTGAGAGAATGATAAAACTTAATCTTGTTATATGGATTTTAATTGCAATTTTTTACAGTGTTTTGCACTATTTTTATGCAGTAGTGGGACAGTGTGTAATTGTAACAATAACAACAGGCCATGATAATATAACTGCAACCTACCTGAAAAAAAAAAAAAAAAAAAAAAAAAAAATTTAAAT
>VZTT01067098.1:4525-26229 GCA_013400855.1 Buphagus erythrorhynchus
AGAGATGATTAATGTATTTACCCAAGAGCATACTGGTTATAATGCTCATCTGAGAACAGACTTTGTGATCCCTGGTGGATCCAAACTGAGAGCAAGTGAAAGCATAAGCACAGATTGGGCAGGCAGATAATGTGGCTTCAAGCTCCCTCCAACAGAGAGATCATTTCAAAAGGGTTTTCCCTGGTGCCAGGTAAAAGCACAAACCCCAGGGTCTCAAGTAAAAAGTGTGAAGTGGGAGGAATCCTCTTGCTGGTCTGTGAGCAAAGTGCTTACCCTCCTCATGGGCTCTTCTTTCTCTCCTGCAGCTACTTACCTGGAAGAACTGTGCAGTGTAATTTTATTCCAGCTCAACCTCTGCTAGGCTCATCAGTTTAAGATACTTGGTAAAAAAACAATATTTTGAAAAAGTCTCTTTGTAAAGTTGAAGTATCTTCTGAGGAAGCTTCTAGAACCATATTGTAATTTTTCTAACCTTCTTGATTCCTAATTAATGTTACCTTGTAATTGTTCCCTTCTTCAGCTGATGCATGCTAGCAACATGTTTCATGACAGCCACACTGGACTGGCTAGTGAATCACTAAAAAACATGAAGTCAGCATAAACATATTCCTCTCNACATAGCTGAATCTGAGTGGAAATCTATGACACTAGCAACCACAAACTGATACTTTGTCATAAAATGCCACCCCATGAAAGCTCTCAGATGGATGTGAAAGTGAAATAAGAGATGATTAATTTATTTACCCAAGAGCNTTCCTAGATTAGTGTTTTTGGGTGCATTGTGTTGTCTCGGGTGAGCAAAAAGAATTATAAACGACAAATAAAGTCAGGAAGACATTTGTTTTCTCCGTTGCTCACAAGAGTTATTAAAAAAAAGTCCTTTGCCTTTGTGTAGACAGATCCTGCTAAATCTCATGTACTATCTGAATTTTGTAAAGAAACCTGAAACCAGGCAAATGTTACTAATCTCTGCCAATATTTTATCAGTTTATGCTATAAAATTGCTGCACACCAATTTTTCCCTGCTATACCCCCTTTATATAGCTCTATTTTGCAAAGTACAAAATCTCTAGTGCACTGTATCACAGCTGCCTTCACTTTGGGTGTGCTACTTTATAAAGGGAGTTTTGCTACTAGTGAACAACAAGAGCCTGTACATTTAGAGTTGCTCTGAGACTGGTGGGATTACTCTATATTAATTCAAAAAACATTCTTTTGTGTCATAATTTTAGCAGTCCCTTGCAAATGGTATTGCAAGTTATAAAAATTTGGGTGCTATCTAATTCTTTGACCTGGGCTCTTATACCTTTTTCTTGCTGTGATATTGCACTGGTGAGAGTAAAGACTGTTCCCTGCTGGGCTGCTGGATGAACATTAACACATAACCAATATTGAGGGAAAAGAAACCATGAAAAGTGTAAATAAAGGATAGTGGAAAAGCCTAGCTCACTCATTTTTTCTGCTCTGTATCTGTGGCTACAGTTATTTCCCCTGGGACCAAGACAGTGAAGGAATGTAAGGTTCATCATTTCTCTGCTATCCAAGGAGGCCACATGAGAATGGGAAGAGCAGATGACCATCTTTGTAAGTCAGAAATAAGACCTGTGGTATTCAAGGGGGAGTAGGAAAGAAAAGGAACAGGAAGAAATACAGGACAAATGGACTCTTTTTTAAAAGCTCTCTTAAACAAAGGAGACAAACTATTTCAAATGCGCAGTTTTACTTAAAAGTAGTTCCCCTTAGTTTACATGGTAACCAGTGAATGTACAAGAAAAGGAGATACATAAGCTCTCTATTTTGCCTTACATTATTCCTCTGAGATCTGAAATGAGATTTATAAATTACTTTTACTTTCTGGCTTCATAAACTCCGTCATTTGGCAGACAGAGATTATGGAGCTCTGCACATTTGCACAAAACATGATGAGAAATACCAGTCACCTGGACCTGTACAAGAACATTCAGAACCATGCAGGGAACATGAGTATTGCAAATCTGAGACATAGACTTCAACTTCCCAAACAGGCCTTTGGAAAGTGGGAGTCAACTCTCCTTCTTCTGGAGAAGTAAGGAAATGTAGTCTTTCCTTTTAAGCCCAAAGGTGTACCTCATCACATTGAGTCTCCTCTAACCAATCTCTACCAGAAAGCTGCATATCAAAGAGTGAGATTGAACTTGGATTCTCTGAATCAAAGAAAGAACTTGAACCTGAAGAAAGAAAATGACACTTCACCTTCCCTACCCACTGTGAAGGAATCACTTACTGGGTTCTGACAGGACCATCAATCTGTTCTCATTCACCCACCTCTAAAGAAAACAGAAGCTATGGCTTTGTTTTGTGAAGAATCCAGTAAGTCTTGTGCACACAGGTGCATTTGTGTGCATATGTGTGCACATATGTGACACTGAGAACTACTACTGAATCCAGTCCTTCAGAGAGATTCATCATAAGGAATTTGTTCCTAACAGATACTTTTAGCTTCAAGCAGAATGGTGCTATGAGCATATGGTAGAAATATGATTCAGAGTACAGAACATTTCAAAATTATTAGATGCTGGTAATATCATAAACTGTGATGCCAGTGCCCACTCTGTGCTGTGCCTGCCTTAGCCCCAACCTGCACTTATTGGCCCCATTGTGCACCCTTGTCTCCATGATCCCCAGGGAGTTCTCTTGTCCTTTCCACCAACTAGGGTCAAACAATGTTTTAGCTGCTCCTGCACTCTCCTTCTCCTGCAGCACTTGTCCTGAGACACTGGGAGATATTCTGAATAGTGGGTCTGTGAGGGACACCAAGGAAGAGTCTTATCTGGGGACTTATTTTGGGACTCACGTGCACGCTGGGAAATGGAGCGTCCTCATGTCAGATCAGATTGTCTGCATAAAAAGAACTGAGCAAGGAGAGGTAGATCTTTCCTTCCAGCCAAAATGGATCCTGCTAAACCCTGCAGTGTAAAAACTGGATTTCTCAATATCTTTGGTATTACAAAAGATTGAACTGTTTGTGTCTGTTTCCATGCAGACAGGAGCCAAGTCCTGAGCTGTGCTGCTTCTTGAGCCACTCTGGTTAAGCACAGAGCAGATCTTCAGCTTGACTGGGGTTTATACAGCCCCAAAGTCACGTGTAAGGAGTTCTCAGGATCTCAGTACCAGAGTCTGCTGCCTGAATTGCACCAGTGTCCTAACCTAAATCATAAATCTGTTTTGATTTTGGTCTTAAGGGAAGTCACATGTTTTAGTCTCTTGCTCGACTTTTCATTTCTAGTAACTCTCATTTGGTGTACACTTTCTATATGGGATCCAAATGCTTTGAATAGAACAACAACATCATTTTTCTCTTCACCTGACTATATTAAAGTCAGGTAAGGAGTCTATTTTTATCACAGAGAGTTCTTGTCTTCCCTCACTTCTCTTATCTAAGCTGTGCAATGTATATTTTTACCTTGTATGAGTGTCTCACCAGACACAAGCTAAATTCTGGTCAAGGCATATATTTGATTTCTTCTGGTTTTATTCTTTCCTCTCCAGAGTTGTGGATATTTGGGGTTTTTTTCCTTCGGTTTTTGTTTTTGTTTTTTGGGGTTTTTTGTGGGTGTTTATTTGGTTTTTTTTTTTTGTTTTTTGTTTGTTTGTTTGTTTGTTTGTTTGCTTTTGTGGTTTTTTTTTTGGTTTTTTTTCTTTGTTTTGTTTTTTTGTTTTTTGTTTTTTGGGGTTTTTTTGTGGTTTTGTTTTGTTTTGTTTTGCTTTGTTTTTTTTGTTTTTTCTTTTTCGTTTTTTGGGTGGGGGACACTTAGAGTATCAAAGAGCCCCTCAAATAACTCAACCTGTATCCCTCAGAATCAGGAGAGATTAACTGATGTGCTCAGGGCCCATAAGAAAAGTCTGTGGTAGAAACAGTTGTCAGGTCCCTTGTAAAGCTGAGCAAGCAGGGGCTTAAAAACAAAACCATCCTCTCTCATAGGGTACGAGATTTATCTTCCCTAAGAGCTCTTTATTCATTCACTCTCCCTTGTTCAGAATCCCAGATAATATTGTCTGGCAGAAGTTCAGTATGTGCTATCCTACTGTCACTTGTAATTTTCTGGTTACAGCATAATCTTCCCTAGTTCCACAGCTGCCCTTTCTGTAGTTTCTTAAATCTTCCCTTGAAACCAGCTGATGTTAGGAACAGACTACTGGACTATCTTTTCTGGTAGAATATGAAAATTCTAGCCCTGCTTTTAACAGCATAGCACTTACTGATGCTCTCTCCAAAGAGATTTGCATTCATGTTAAATCCAAAATTCCTAACATTTGGCAACTGGACTGATCTAGTAAAGTGGATTTTGCAAAAGTAGCCTGGGTCTGACACTAGTTAACCAGTATTTTTGATAAAGAATTAAATGGTGATATGATGAGTTCATATAGAAAAGTCTGCAAACTCCAAACAGCTTTGATAAATGAAAAAAAAACACCTTTCCCTAGAATAAACAGGATGCAATTTAATAGGGTGAGTGAAACACATTTAGGCATAATGAGATATGTGCTCACAAAAAATGTGAGCTGGACTGCAGGTCTACAGAAAAAGAATGTAAATCCCAACCAGAGCAAATGTAAACACACAAAAAGGTATTTTAACATGTAAAGTAAATTTTCATCATTCTTCCTACTTTTGATGACTCATCTTCAGTATTGTGTCATGTTTTCATGCTGCATCTTAGAAAAGGTATGGACTACCTAAAGAGAGCCTTCAGGAAACCAACCTGAATGCTCAGTAACTGGGGGAACACAGCCTGTGTGAGAAAAATGAGCATACCTGGGATGTGTTTAAGAGGAGTCAATCTTCCCAAGGTCCAACAGACCAGTCCTTTCTCTGACTCTTAACTATTTTACTTCCCTTAATTAACTCAGGCTTAAACATTGACTTCAAGACATTCCTCCCTGAATTCAATGCCTTTATCCAGGTTAAGGGGAAATCTTGTCTATTTTCTCTGGAAAGTATTTCAGAATACTTAGAACATTAAATTAACTGAAGGGAAGACTTTAACTTTCTTTACAAAATTATGTCCATCACAATCCCCTTTCCCAGCAAATTTCAAGCCCCTTGCAGGAGTGAAACTCCTCTTCTGGCATTTGTCCATCTCTAGTCATCAAAATGGCCTTTGAGTAGTTTAATTAACAAATAATGACACAGGATAGCTTTCTCTTATTTGCCCTCAGTACATTTTCTTTTTATTTTTGGAAATTTTATGGTATTAATTTTTGGTTTCCAAATGCAATAAATCCAGGAATATGAGCATTAGCATAAGTTTATGAGGCCTAACATTTTATTACTCACACAAAGCTTTTCTGGATGGGATTTGTAAAACAAATTCTGTTTTCCCCTAAGTTAAAGGCCTGGTAGCACACTGGGTGAGGCTGGAGATACCTGAGATATTGCTTCAATTTCTATAGCCTTGGAAACACTTCCTCCCTTGCCCCCTATGGAAAAATGTGATTAAAAAAAAAGAGACTTTGGCTGAGCTCGAAACAATCTCTGAAAACCTATAAATCTTTATTAAATTCTGTGTTAAAACTCAGCTGAGGAGGAGTGGAGACACTTTGTTCTGGGGATGCTTTTGCTAGAAAGTACTCAGGGGCCTATTATAAGCACAGAGCTCATCTGTAGCTAATGATTTGGAGGAAGGACTCTCCCACACTGTGGGGTGGTATTAAGGGCACTGAGCTAGAGCAGTAGCATTATACTTCATCTGCAGCTTAGCCAAGGCTTGACATTTGATATGTGTGTAAAACACCACTTGCATATGGTGCTGTAGCTGAGGGCTCCTGGGCTGCATGGAGCCCACAGGATGCATCCATCTGGCCTGCAGCCTCGGCACTGGGGAATCACATCCATGTGGAGCAGCAGCTGGGGCTCAAGAAAAGCTACCAGGCACTTTTGGAGGGTCAGACACTGAAGACCTTGGGAAACTGCTGCCACCTTCATCTGTCCCATGACTAGGGTCAAACCTGCAGTCCCCACTGGCTGTCAGGAGGCAGGGTCCAGCCTGTGTTGGGTGATGGAGGAGATGCAGAAGGTGGCTGGGGAAGGGCACTGTGGACCTCTCCCTCCCTCTAGTGGCTCCCTTACAGATAGGAACTGCTCTACATCTGCTGCCTCTGTGCAAGGCACTTGACCAGCTGGTTCAAGTATTTCCAGGTTCAATTTTGCATTTCTAAAATACAGGTCTAGGCTTAAATACTCAAAGAGGAGTCCTCACAGTGTGGAGCTGTGCAACTCTGGCCCTTGAATGACATGTCCTGGGCAGCCTTAGTGTGAATCCCACACTAATACAGTGCATCCTCTTAATCCTCCCTACTGACAGAATAGCACCAGAGATTGCTAATGGTTAGAGGTTCTTGGGCTTTTGGTTGCTGTGCCTGGTTTTATAAGATCAAGGGATCCGTGCCATAAATCTTTGCTGACATAACAGGGTTGCTAAAAATACTACCAAAATCCATAAATCACACCATTTCTATGATATATTTATTATAGAGTCTAAGGTAGTTATGTTCTCAAGAGTTTCAGTCTTCACAAAAGAATGATGCAATCAAGGAAAAATGATACTGGGTAGAAACCCAGAGAGAGGGAGACAGAGGGCTTCTAATGTGAGACTTTACAGGTTTGATTGACTCCACAGCCTGGTTTGTACCCTGCATCTGTCAAAGCATTTGCACTTGGCAAAGCGAATTGTTCTTTCCTAGGTTTCTTTTTTTTTGTTTGTTTGCTTTTGTTTTCAAGGTCAATGAATTCAATGAATTCTGGGTTTGGAAATATTAGAGAGAGAAAAAAGTATGTGAAGAGTTAAAAAAAAAGGAGAGGGAAAAGATGGGGAAGGATGGAATTGAGCTGAAATATCAGTTTCAAAAATTTTCAAACACTGTGCATCTCCATTCCTTTTCATCTGAGCAAGCATGGTGAGTGTGGGCACATACAGGAGACAGCCAGAGGCAGTACTCAGTCACTGTATGAACAATGGGGTGGTGTCACAGGAGAGCAGGTGCCTGCAGCACCTCCTCTTCCCACCAACAGCTGAATGTTGTATTCTTGAGGATGAAATTCTCCTGCAGCAGAAGTCAACAAGACCTTGCTGAGTACTTTAGTGTACCATACATGCATCCTTCTGCTTAACCTCATGTTGTGCTGCACTGATAAATAAGTGTTCCCTCTCCCAAACCACGTGGCTGTGGGAAAAGAGGCTGCTCAAGGAGGCTTTGGCTCATCTCATGCCCCCAGCCAGCTGCACCTGCGATGCTTTCGGAAAAAAAAAACAAAAACTGGAACCTGCCACCTCCTACTCCACCAGCTTCTTTTCAACAGGAACCATTTATTCATTACAAAGCAACATATATAAAAATATGGCCACTGCTTTACAGTGGTGACTGCAATGCTTCACCTGAATTGTTAGCATACTCTGGGGGGATGCAACAGATTCTGTGAGTCAAGCCCTCTAGACAAACCCTAAAAGTACCACTTTAAAAGTTATGTTCAATTCTAAATCTCTTTGAACATAAACTGAACCAATGAAGAAATGTAGCACTACAAAGAAAACAAAGCACTGCAGTGTTTCAAGTACAGGAAAGTAAAAGCAGACAAACAGCTTGATTAAATCTGATAGATACCATTACTTTTGTTCCAGCAGCAAAAAGTACATTTCAGATGGTGCTTTCATCTCTCTTTTACCTCCAAGTAAAGGTCCAAAAATAACCCCAAAGAGTGAGAAGCACAATGTGTTTTTTCCTCCTGCTTGGCTGTCTAGGCTGAATCACAGACCTACAGGACCATCTTCCTTTGAGATGAAGAGTGATACTATTAGCCTTGCAGTACAGAAGGGAAATTGAGGCACACAGGAGGCCACTGGATTGCTCCAACATTGCCACAAAAGCCTGGGGTGAAGCTCAAAAACTGAATCTTTTTTGTTGCGGGCTCATACCTCAGCCACTTCACTCTCCTTCCAGCTTGACTGAATTAGATGTGCTATTGCCCATGCATCACAGACATGTTTTCAGGAAGCAAATATTTGTTTGTTCTACCCAAAACATGAAATTTGCTCATTGTTACCATCTATTAACTAATGGACAGATGTGAGTGGAAACTCAAGTTCCAACCTAGACAACTTCTTTGTTTGCTAAATTTTAGGAACACATTTCTGACTCCAAGTTAGATGAAAAGATCTTAACCTTGATTTTTCACTGTATGTGGCAGCTGCAATCAGATAGCTGGAGAAAATAAGGAAAAAAATATAGACTGATCCTTTCTTGATTTATTCTCCCATGTTTCAGCATAAATGCTTAGTAATTTTAAAAATTCCTTGGTAAAATAAAAACATATTGCTTTCATGATATCGAAATGGATATCAGGTCAGTAATTTTTGCATTTGCATTCCTTTTCATGTACTAATTGGCTGACAATAGACATTTGATTGTTTTCTCCACCTGTAAAATGTCACGTAATATTAAAAAGCAATATTTGGTAATTATTGGAAATATTTCACAATTAGTACTTGCATGCTGCTTTCATTTTGCTCTTCATTTCCCTTTGTAATATAAAATTTAAAGTTGCTTTGTACTTCAATATAAATTCAATAATTCAGAATAAATTCATCCTAAAGCCAAAATGCTCACAGAAATGCCGGGCATCAAAAAAGCTGATGCTTCTTGTCATATTCAAGTACTTAAATTGTTCACTGTTCTGTTTCTGGAAGCATTAAAGCCTTTTGTTTATCCATAGGTCAGTCAGCTGCAAGTCTGAACTGTGCTCATACTTAAATGTCTCTTTTTAAAGTAGAAGACGATTCAGACTAATTTGTTCTTGGCCTCTTATGAGCTCAGACTACCACTTGAGTCCAATTATATGCTATGTCTTTGTGCTACTGACCTACAATCTACAGGGAGCTGAACTGAGGGCATCTTGTCTGCCTTCCAAAAGGATTTTGGGATAATGATTTTGAATGTTTAGTGTGACATGAAGCCAATGACTTAATCTTTGGTATATTTGATTTAAGAGCAATATTAGGCAGGAATGGAGTGAGAATCCTGTCGTAAAGGTATTTTTAAGTATGAGGGTTTTAAGCCTTTAACAGTGATTAGGATGTGCATCACAAAGTAGGTGGTGTGTGCATCTAACATTGCCCATGTAGTTCAACATCTTTTTTGGCTGGGAGGTTAATTATTCAACTTACTTATATAGGATTTATTAATGGAGATTATTATGCTTCAATAATCAAAGATTCAATATAAATGTTAATGTAAGTTTAGAAGTTATCAAAACAGAAACCTTGGCAACAGACATGAAACTGGGCAAAAGGAAAAGAAAACATGGGTGAAGCAGAAAGATGTGCTCTGCTGAATAAATCATGCTTTGTTGGAGTCTTCCCCACAGATAGTCATGAACTCCTTGGCTACATGCAGAAGAAATTTCCATAGGTGGCATGATCAGAGTCTTTTCTTTGACTTCTTTCTGTGGGTCTGTTGCAATTTGTGTAGTCTTTCCCAGTGTAGGGAGGTGAGAACAGCAAGCAGGAACAGCCCAGGTTACACAATTTTTGCCAGTTCCAGCAGCCAGCATAGCCTGAGGGCAGGCAGGGAGTGCACCTTGGCCTGTTACAGCCCTCTCTTAGCAGACTTGATTGTAATCAATCTTCTTGCTGTTAAGTCTCCCTCCTGGTAGTCTAGTCCCATCAGCTTCCTAAAATCTGTTTTGGAAATTTTACAAATCCTGAAGGCATGCAAAGACACACTGTTACCAGTGTCAACCTGAAGTGACTTAACATTTTGACTATTTTTAAAAATGAAATAAAGTATTTCCTCTTTGTGTTGCTCAGCTTTCACATGTGATGTAGATGTCTGGAAAGGGAATGAAACATAAATGGTGCAAATATAGATTTCATTATTAAACTCATGAAAATGTTGAGCATGTGTTATTTCAATAACTTATTTAAATTTATTTGAAAGAGCTCATATTAGAATATTCTCTGAGTGGAAAAAAAATGGGGAAAATTGCTCCTCTTTACTCTTCTTCAAGGTTAGTTAGTAAGGTGAAATGCACATGATATGAAACAATCAATGCTGCAGCACCGTCTCAGTTATTAATGGGAAATAAATATGGATTACAGATGTGCTGTCTCGTTGCAAAAGAAAGTGGGTGATTTATAAATTGCCAGTTATCACTTTGAAATACCAGTCCTCACAGAGCATCTGAACTGGATTTATTTTGAAGGAATGATCTGGAGCAGAAGGTTTTATAGCTTGCTATTGTTCTCCTTGAAAGCACCGAGACAAAACAGTGTATGCAATAAATCACATGCTGTATACCAAACATTGTTTACATGTTTTCAAGTGAGTTGCTAACTAATACAAAAGAGACTGAATTCCCTTTGGTTCTTGATAGAGATTCTTCAGGAATTATATTCTAGTTTCTCTTAGGGGAATATATTCATAAAGCAATTTGTGGTTTAATCCCTACAGAGAATGTACTTCTTCTAAAAACCTTGCCTATGTCTTTGTGTTTGAAGACAAATGTAATTGATTTTACAAGACTGATCTCTTGATCAGATTAGTTTATTGGATTAGGCTTTTATCATCACCAGGATTTATTTGTTTTCCATGCTGTATTTATTTAGAAATTTTATCAAGGGTTTTTCCACACTGTGTGATTGTCTCTCAAAAGATTAGAACTTCCAATCAGTTTTTTGGAAGGAAAATTTGCCTACATCACATGAAAAGCTGATTAAGGTTCACTGAGAGTCAAATTCCATCATGTCTTTCATGAGAGAGCTGGAAGGGAGCAGTCTGTTCAAACTTCCAAGGAAAAACCTGCATGGGAAGCCTGACATCTATGGCAGTACTGAGGACCCCTGGAAAGGTGCTTTAGAGCTGGTGGCTTCACCCAGGGTGCTCCTCTCCAATAGCTGCAAGATGACACTGTAGGCAAAATGGAGGCCAAAATCAATGGTGTGCACTGAAGCACTTTTAGCACCTCAGCTGGCTGTAGAAAGAAGTAACTTTAATTTCAACTTCATGCATACAGATTGTGAGCTTTTTTCTTTTCTTCTGCCCATAACTTGTGTAAACCTTTGTACTCACAGTCAGCTTTGGATGTTGTGAATTTATACTTTAATTTGGCTTTTACCTTAACCTGACTTGTAGTAGGTTGGTGGGTGGTTTGAAGGTAACTGGCTTACATAAAAGCATTTTTCTTTGAAAGATTGGCAACTCAGAAGAGTAGGGAACTAACATGAGCTGTATCCCCACCCTATTGTGTTGTGCCTTAGCAGACATGTACAGACTGTTTAAGAGGTGGTGTTTTAGGGGTAACAACTTTTGGTGACCAGCAACAACCAGGAGGACTCATCAGCATGCAGCAAGTAAGTGGGAAGCTCCCAGAGGCCCTCTCCAGGCTTTGTAGCAATTCTGTAAGTATTTCTCACTGCTGCTCACATGGCTATCTGTATGAAGAGAGCTGGCACTGGGAGCAATTAGCAGCACTACAGATCAGGGAACCTATAGCGAGGTGCTTAGTACAACAGATACCCACTGACACATGCTCTAGAACAATTTAGTACGAGGTTCTGGCTGACTTTCTAGATTTATGTTCAGCTTGCTGTACAGAGCTTTTAACTATTGCTCAAGGAATTGGATGTTATGACATCTGACCCAGTGCACATGGTATCAACACAGCATCCATTTCCATATTTTCTTGACATATTCTCTACTTGCACATCGATGGGTTATGCTGGCCACTACTCCTTGAGAAAATCAAATAGTTGGCAGTGAAACTCAATATCCTGCCAGCTTGTGAATTTTTTATTTAGAAACAAGAGTGGCTAACTCCATGGTAATGCAAAGAATATTACATTTATCTTTGTTTCTGTTTAAATGCAGATGAATCAATAGTGATGAGCTAGAAAACACCATTACCTCTACCCCCATCACATCTTAGGCAAGTGACAGAGTCACTAAATACTTAGTTTTTGTGAAACCAGAATGTGAAAATTATTTCCATTTTGGAAACAAAAAAACTTTTATTGGTATCATCTAAATTATCCCAACCATTTACAACCAACCCCGTGGGACACAGACCACATCCTCTGCTCATAACATCACTTCTTGGTTTGACATGCCATTTGCAACTTCAAGGAGTCTAAACAATAATATACCCTTTGGTTTACAAAGAAATACCGGGTGCTGACCCTTATATTGAGGTTGTTCTCTTGTTATTTCCATCAGCTGTGTTATAGGAAACTTCAGAAATGGAAGGAGTTCCAGAAATGGAACTTTTCCTGATGTTGAACCTAAACCTCCCCTCATTCAGCTTCATGGTATTTCCTTGAGTCCTGTCTTTGGTCATGAGAGTGAAGAGATCAGTACCTATCCCTACACTTCCCCTTGTGAGGATATTGAGGACTGCAATGAAGTCTCCCCTCAGTCTCCTCCAGGCTGAACAAACCAATTAACTTCAGCTTCTCCTTACACACCTCAAGGCCCTTCATTATCCTCATGTTCCTTCTTTAGATGCTCTCCAGTAGCTTAATATCTTTTTTCTATTGTAGTGCCCAAAACTGCCCCCAGCACTCGAGGTGAGGCTGCCCCAGCACAGGGCAGAGCAGGACAATCCCCTCCCTTGCCCAGCTGGCCATGCTGTGCCTGATGCCCCCCAGGACAGGGTTGGCCCTCCTGGCTGCCAGGGCACTGCTGATTCACATTCAACTTTCCACTGACCAGGACCCCCAGGTCCCTTTCTGTGGCTCTGCTCTCCATCCTCTCATTCTCCACGCTGTCTGTACATCCAGGACTGCCCCATCCCAGGTGCCCTTCTTAAGCTTCCCACAGTTGGTAATCTCTCTAATTTGTTAAGGTCTCGCTGCACAGCCTCTGCCCTCGAGGGCCTAGACAGAGTTTAATAGATTTTGACACAAGAAAAGACCATTTTGGTCAAGAATTCTTATTTTGTACACAGGAATTATATGATGTTACTTTGTGTTTCTCGCATTAGGTTTCTGCTTCCTGGCTGGTCCAGAGCATGCCTTCTAAAATTGTAATTTTAAGACCTGAAGTGATGGACAAATAGGTGGCTGCAGTTATATTAGCATCTATACAAGATGAAATATGCAGCTAAAATGAAGATCCTCACACTGAAAAAGTCCATAAAACCAGAATATGTTACCTATGGGTATACAAACTGAGATCTTTGTCCAAGTCATCCCACTGAAATTATTGTGATTCAAAGGGCAAAATAGGGTGGTTCAGAAGGAATAAAAACACCAGTGTCTAGCCCAGTGTGAATCATGAACCTGCTTGTGTACATACTTAACTATAGTCTCATAGACCATATAGTGTCTGAATATATAGTCTCTATAGTCTAATACATAGTCTCTGTATATTCTGTATATGTACAGACTATATATATAGATTATACATATAGGCTATAGTAAAAATATATATAGTCTTTAGACTATATAGTCTCTGAATAGACTCAGAGAAAATAAAACACCAGCAGCAAAGAAAGCAGAAAACTCTTCAGGCAGACTCCAAGCACCAACATGTTAATATGATTACTTGTAATCAGGAGAAACCACATTGTCCTCAGAAATGTTTAATGAAAACGTTTTTTGACTAAACGGTTCTCTAAGAGGAACAAAACCCCAAAACCTCAAATGTGACAATATTCTTTTTGCTACTCTTTTAAAAAAAAGCATGTAATTTTTGCTATGTTTAAGCATAAATTTATTGCTACATATGATAAATTATTTGAAGCTATTCTAACAACTCAGGTTTTTTTTATTTTATTTTTCCTCACTGTTGTTGTTAGGCAAGTATGTTCATTTATATGATAGAGTTGCTATGTTCACCTTTGATTTAGAAAATCAAAAATCTCAGAATACAAGAGGCTGATCAGGTGGGATCAGGTGGGATTTAGCCATGTAAACCTTCATCTTTGAAAAGTGGAATTCTTTCTTCTGTTATCAGCACCTATTAGAGAATGTATAACCATTCTTTCTCCAACCTAATTGCTGCTTTGCTAGAAGACTTTTTCCTAATAATCACCAGGTAGATGTTTCTCTCAGTAATTTGGGAAATATAAAGCAGAAATCAAACAAACAATTGAAAGTTCAAAGAATTTTTACAAGTAGGAAAAAGAGATGCATTGATTAATTCTTTCTTTAACATTTCCATTATTTAACTTCCGTTTGAAACTAAAAAGGAAGAACAGTATAAATGAAAGAAAAAAAGAAATCTATAAACTCTTTGTTTCCCTTGAAAGACACATCTCTTTCAAATCTTTCACATGCCACGTTTGAAGCAGGTTGCAAGCATCAAATCATGTTAAGCTCAACTTACTCTAATGCAACATGAAAGATACAGCCTGAAGTTATGCATTACAACGTGACTTGTCACATGTGGGAATTTTTAAAAGAAAGCAATTTGCTGATAAAGACAACACAATTAAACAATGGCTGGTTTGAATAAAAATACAATATTTTCATGTCTCAGTTTAGGATTATAAGAGACATTTTGGTCTGAGAAAAGGATCAGTTTCCTGTCTGCTGGGAAATGACTAAGGTAAGAAAAGAAGCTTTTGGCAGAGCAGCTGTCCTTGGCAAAGGCAGTGGTTTGAGGCAGGCATTGCACTTGAAGGAATACTTCCACCACTGCAGCAGTCAACACTAGAAGAGCAATGTTTGGGAAGGGTGCATGGAAGTACACCATATACCTCTGCCACTTGTGGTCTTCAGAGATCTTGAGGCTCTTTATTCAAGAGTCACAGTGCTGTGCTGTAAGGTATGTCAGGCAGGGATTGTTCTTGTAATGATTTTGGTTATCTGCAGTTATTTTCCTTGCTGGCTGCTCTTGCCTTGCCTGTTGCAGGCATTTCTCTGTGATGACAGCAGTGGACAGGGCTTGAGAATCCTCACAAAACCATAGACACGGTCAGCTGCACATGGGGTGTACTCCCTTTAGCATGGTTTTCATCCCTCACTCATTCTGGTACTTTTCAAAAATCCCCTTGTTTGATGGAAGGTGCTACTGTTCCCCAGTTGCATACATACAGTTGTAGGTCTCTCCGAGCTAAGGCTGCTCACACAAACAAGGTGTTGGTGACCATGGAAGTTTATGTTTGTTGAAGTAAAACTTTACGTATTGCTCTTCCTGGCAATACCAGCTGGTGACTCCAGCCTGCGCTGCTGTCACTTGCACCTAGAGTAAATAAAGAAGGCATGGAGTAAAGCTGAGTGGGGTGTGCAGCTGCACAAATGCCATGCCATTTAATACAGGAGTTTAATACAAACTGTTGAGATAACCTGGTACAAGGGAAACACAAGCTGTACAAGAAGAGAAGAAAGGGCAAAGGCAAAGAGGACTGCATGGGAATGGAAGAGGAGCAGAAGCAGTGTTTATAATAGGAAAAGAGACAGAGAGGGCAAGAGTTGAAGCAGCAAGTACAAACATCATTAAAATAAAGGGCAAAATCCTGTTTGTTCCCCCAGATGATAACGGCGATGATAAAATGATTCACAGCCTGGTATTGCTGGGAGCCCCAGAAAGGCTCTCTTCATGCAAGGAGCAAGGGGCTCACATCACCTCTCTGAGGCAGCAGGGCCTCATGTCCAGGCACTGTGAGGTTTTGTTCCCAGAACACCACTGCAAAATACTAGGAAGCTGTTTAAACTGGAAGGATTCCTCTTCCGCATTCTGAATTTAAGAAATCACAATGGAAAATTAAAGCATATGTTTTCAGTAAAGCAAACCAATGTTTTTTTGTATAAAACCCACTAAACCATCACACATCTAGAAAGTCCTAGCATGATTGACAGTTTACTTAAGAGAAGACAAGCTGGGAATAGAAAAGGTGAGGCTTTAAGGGCAGTTTAACAAGCAGCAAAAAGACATTTGCATGTTTAGTGTCTGAAATAGGAGCACAGAAGTGGAAGACAAGGCAAGTCCAGCCATGGTCACTGACAAGCATGTCACAACATTTGGTTTCTTCTTTTTACAGCCCACAAAACACTTCTGTGTGCCCTATTACCAGCTAATGGGCTGCAATGAGGGAGAAAATGCCACAAGCATACCAGAGAATGAGAGCAGAAGATGGATAAAAATCATGACTAGTCTTGCCATGGCAGTTCAAACCTGCCGTTCTTAAGGCACAAGCTTTGCTTGCACTGGACATTGAGATATTTGTCTCTGAGCCTCAATCCTCTCTCTGCCTTTGTGCCTGCATAAAAAGGAGAGAGAATCAGCCGTCATTTCAATGTTAAAATCCTTGGGATGGCAATGAGATGGAAAGACGTGTATATTTGTCTCCAAAGGTTATGTCCTTGAATCATTTCATGGTGATGGCCAGGGGTTAGAGAAAGTGTGTATGTGCGTGTGATCCAGTAACAGATTTTTTTATTCTTAAAAACATATGATGTGTGGATAAAATTCATCTCTTATGTAAAACTGTGTCACTTTAATGATATATTTTCAGAGATGAATTTGCATCTACTCGTTTAAATCAGACGAGCAATTTTAAATAAAAAAATAAGAACTGGTAAATAAAAACATCTGCTAGTTGATTAAGTTCCATATATTCAGCTTTTATTAGGAATAGCTGATATAACTTTAAGAGAGATCTTGCATGTAACCATTATTCATTTATATATGGCTCCTGATCAAGAGTGGTAAAGAAACATGGAGGAACAGCAAAGCCACTGTGAGACTTCTTTAACAGTGGGGTTGAAATGTACTGCTTCTTCATTTATTCCTCTTCTTTTGACTGTGATGTGATTGCAATTATCAGGGAAAAAAAATTACAGTCAATTCCCTCCATATTTTTATATTTGGTGCATTTAAATTAGACATCTATACTGTCTTTGTGTAAGTGCACTGGTAGGGAAAGTGGAGGAAAGATTTCAGACCATCCGGTTTTCATCAGCAGATCCCTGGGAAGATTTGGACATCTCTGACCTGCCACATGCTGAAGGCACTTCATCTGCGGGATGTGTCAACTTGAGAAGTAAAGTTGTTCCCAATTAGGAGTGACTGTGAGTATGACAGCTTGCACACAAGAGGTACTCTCCCAATAAAAACACTACCATGAACGGTTTGGTTCCATCAAAGGCACAAAAAAAATTTCCAGCTGACCAGCAAACTCAGCAAGAGACCCGAGAGAACCTTTGTTATTCCTTTAATGTGAAGAAAGACCCTGGACTACACCCAAAGGTGTGTTAAACTGCCAACACACTCAGTATGTCTGTGTTAATTCACACATCCTTACCTTAAAATACACTCTTGACACTCCTAATTATGGAAATCATAATCTGTACAAATATGACTTATGTTACTAATGTTCTGCACACCATCAGAAAGTGGAAGGCATTAGCCCTGGTGAAATGCAAGAGAGCTGATGATCCAGGTCTGCTGGGTGAGCTGGTTGTGCATGACTTCTGCCAGTGAGAACCAGAAGGGCTTTGTGTGCCTGTGCTGTGGGTGCATGAGGTTGAGAAAAGTTCAACAGCATCACAAGAATTTTTACACTCCCAAACCTCCAGAAATGTCTGTCAGCAAGGACTGACAGCCTATGTGCCCTTCCCTTCTCCTTCTGCTCTAGACAAGAGCATGAGGGATGAGAATGTGCTGGGGTTGCTTCTCCTGAGCTGCAGCCACACTACAGCACAGCAAAGATGCACTGGTGACATGGCTGCTGAAGCCATGAAGATGCAGATGTCCACACAGACTATAAAAAAGGTGAAGCAAGCATCACCCTACTGCACTAGGAGCCTTCTTTTGGAAACATTTCTGGAGTGAGATCTTATTTTCATCAAAAGTGGATACAACTTCATTTCAGTTGGGCACTCTAAGCCAGGGCAAAAGAAATGTTTCATACAATTTTTCTCCATTGTCTTTGTCTGGCAATGCTATCCCAAAGTAACAGCTTCACTTGCATTGCACTTTCTCAAATGGGAGCCTGAAAGGCTTTTAGCTGTGCATGTTCTTGATTATTTTTATTTTAAGGCTTTTATCCTCCACAGCCTTGTTTATAACAATAGTGACATTAATTATAACAGGACTGCCTTACTTGCATGATTAAGAACTACTCAGAGCTTTATCAGATTGTGTCCAAGATCCAAAGTAGAGAAGACTGTGTAAGCCAAGAGTTTGTGGACTTTAACACTCTCCTCACTTTTAAGCAACTAAATCACACCATAAATAAAATAGACTAACAGGAAAATTAAACAGCCTGAGTGTAGCAAGGGGGAATATTTCAATAACAAATATTGCTACCCATATACCTCAACAGAATGTGCTAAAGTAAACAAAATGATAGCATAATTATAGTCATTCCAGTTATGTTAATTAGGCTATATACACGCTTCATTGATAAGCAACTGTGGTGCAAAGAAGTGCTGTAAGCCTGATATTTCCTTGGTTAGCAGCTTTGTTGTGCATATGCTGCTGTTATCGTCTTAGTTGCATTAATGCAGAACAAAAAAACCTCACAACTCAGTCCTAAAATAATAGTAATAATAATGGTATGTGTCAGGGCAGGCTTAGTGCAAGGTTCAAGCTGAACAGCCCAGCGTGATGTTTCTCTGACTCTGCATTCAGGTTTCCAGAGAAGATTGCCAGCAAGACATCCCAAGATAACATCCCAATAAATGCAAATACACAGCAAACATTGCAGTCAGTTGTGCTCCACAGAGGGAGCCTTTACACCTGTGTTTTGCTGACTCTGTAGCTATAATTTCTCAACGCTCTGCAAGGTGTTTTGGATTGCAGCTGCTCAGAATTTAACATCACATCTTTTTTATGGAAGTATCACTTCTTTTTTGTGTGTAAGGATTGTTTTTTTTTCTCCCTGAAGTGTAATTATTTTACAAAAACTGCTGTCAATTTCTTAAAATAATTAACTTTTGTGTGAAAAAAAAATCTTCTTATGGGAAGAAATACGGCTTTGCTCATTTTTGACTATTTTTTATGGAGAGCCTAAAATGAAAAAAAAACCTGAAAATTTTCAGAAACTCAACAGAGAAGAAAACTGCATAAAGCAATTTAAAAATAGGACCAACAATTTTGACAAAAGTTTTATAGCAGATAAAGGGCTCAGTTTTTAAAACAAACAAAGAAATATTTAAGCATTTGCCTCTTGAAATACCCTAAGATTTCTATCTGTTTCAATCTCAAACATGACCTATGATACTTTAAGTCATTCATTCTATTGATTCAATATTTCTAATTTTGAACACTTCTGATTGTTGAAAAAAACCCACCAACTTTGGTATTTTTACCAGTTTCCCTCTGTCACTAAACTCTTGCTACTGTTTGTTTGGGCTGCTAATACTGTAGTTTAGGTATATCTCTCCTACTTGGTGGAAAGATCCCTGAAATAGCCCCATCCACACTGTGCCAATATTATGGCATCCCCAATGCTGTCAACAATTTTGACAACACGTTGCAGTGCTGTGCAATGGAAATACTCCTGCTTGCTCAGAGCTGGTCTCAGGCTTTCTCCTGCAGTGCCACTTTGCACTGTCCAGGCACAACTTTAGTGGAGAATTAGGCCCAAAATTAGAAATATCAGTGAAATAGATAAGAACAGTGCGGGATCATATTGGAATACAAGAACTTTGATTGGAGAAATCGAAAGACTCATTTTGAGTTGCAGTTTGAGCAAACAAGGTTATATTTTTACCTACATCAGGCAGTTTCTCTCTCTCTCTCTATTCTGCTGGTAGGAGTCGTGACCTCTGTGTCTTGGCCTCTCGACTACTTTGGAGGGGATACTGCTGCTTGCCTCATTTCTAGTCTCACTTACCACCAACATTCAAAAACATATCTCAAACTTTTAAAAATTTATGAGACTAGTTAAAAACATCAAAAATACACATACAAAAGTAATTATTCATGCTCCAGTTTTATTTTCTTCAGGTGCTGATGTGGCTATTACATTTCAGAGTAATTGGTGTTTCATCAAGAAACAGGGTACCCCAAGTAAATGTCCTGGCTCACTCAGTTCTGAGTTTTCTAAGCTTTAGATTCAGTGTTGCACAGAAAAGTTTGTGGCACAGAAGACCAACATGACAAACCATCCCCAAAGGAAGATAGTTGAAACAACTTTCAGAAACATTTGCCTTGGTGTTTCAAGCATTAAATAAAAAGAGTTACAAGCCCGAAATAAAACATACTCTTGAAATCTTATTTTCCCCCAACCCCTGCAGATTTACACTCCTCTTAGTGGCTTGAAATAGTCAAGAACTAAAGTTTCCTGTTTAAGCATTTGATCTGAAATACCATATACAAATCACGCCAAACTCCTACGTCAGTTTCTTTCACTTTGAGAAGTATTAAAAAAAAATCCTGATCTAAACAATACCCCCAGACATAATGAAAGACCTCCAAATTCTACAAATAGTGACATTTGATCCTGCAAGACCTTCAGCTTCACCTAAGATTTGCTGAATACAAAGAACAGCTTTCAAGAGAAACTCAGTAATGCCTTTCCATGACTGCAAGACTGGAACTTAAACATGCATGTGGAATTTTTCACAATATGTTGTGTTTGTGGTTTTAATTATCATCATAAGCACCACAGTTAACCTGTAGTTCAACATGTGAAAATGTTTATATAGTTTTACATGCTGGCTTGGTAACACATACAAACATTTAGGTTTAAAGGAACATTACGGGTTGAGTCCTCGTCACTTTATGAACCCTTACGTCAGCCATCTGGAGTTCCTCCCCAGCTCTTTTGCCACCTGTGACTCGGCCACCCAAGCTCTTTCTCCTTCTGACCTCACCTCCTGTAGCCAGCAAGAGAAAGAAACTCTTCTCTGTCCAAACACAGGGGAGAAGCAAAGGTGAGAGACTCAGAACGGAGGATTTCTATGGTGCTGAATCCACCAGAAATCAATGTCTAAGGAGCAATTCTGAAATGACCACGCTCTTCATTAATGGTTAATGCTGGAGATGGATTTTCCCCAGCACACAAAAAGGACTTTGCTGGAAAGGGATCTTCCTCTTCCCACCTGCTTATTCCAGCATATGCATGATGCCTGGCAGAGAGGCAGAAAAAGCATGGCAGAGAAGGGTGCAGAAGGCTAGGATAGGTCACCAAGCACAGGCACTTCTTCACCAACCCAAAATCACACGTTGCACTGTGGTGCCAAGTCCAGGATAACATGGTCACCATCCCATGGGAATGCCCAAATGTCACATTCTTTACCCCCAACCAAAGGATGCTGGCTCTGCCAGAGTATTCAGCTGATAATAACTGAACATCTGAAAGCACAGATTATTACTTTACAAACGGATCACACTGAAGAAATACAAATTCCAATACTCTGAGTGATGGTGCTGCAATAGGGATGATACAAATGCACATCAGCAGCTGTGCACTCAGAAGATAGTGGGCTTCTATGGATCCAGAAGCAATGCTGTGAGATTGTGACACCTCTGTGCTTTTGCCTCTGGGACTGCTCCACAGATTAACCTGCAGGATCAGATCTGACTTTCCTCTTCACCCATCTTTTCAAGGAGGAAAATCCAGCTGCTCATCCTGAACCCAAGAGGTCTATCCACTGTCTGATGGAGAGCAGTTATGAAGAAGTATGACCTTTTCATAACTGCCCACAGACCAGAAACCAGAAATATTAATAAAGGAAAAAATCTTTATAAAGTCTGTCAGGTAGCTCTCAGCAAAGCTA
>VZTT01067098.1:26267-59814 GCA_013400855.1 Buphagus erythrorhynchus
TCATGAGGAAAAAACACTGGTACTGGCTTTCATCTTTTTTCTCAAATGCTTCTTTCCTGCTGACAACAGACGTGGTAGAACTACACAGGAACTTAAATTATTTGTGCTGCCCATTGCTAGTGGTCTTCTACATAAACTGAAAATAAACTGTAAAGAAGAATTGTTACACAAAAGAGCATAGAGAAGTAATACAGCTAAAGAATACAACAAATGGAATGGCAGCTTTTTTTTTTAGCAAGGGGTCATAAAAAGATTTGGAGCAATCAGCTACTTGTGTATGGTCAACTCAACTTCAGTATAGAGTTTAAGTACATTTTTTTACACAACTGGCTTGATAAAATCCTCATTCTTTTTTAAAATTCTTCTGTGCAAACCATGTGAGAAGTATGCTGTGTATGGGATAGCTAGTAGTAAACTATGACACATTAACAGAACTTAAAAAGCAACCTCAGAATCTAAAATGCTCTGTTTTATCACAAAGGCATTACCAAACTGCTTAACACCTCCATGTCCATTCCAGCATCTCTCTAAGGTTCAGATCATACATGACACTTCAAAATGAGATTGTTCCCACTCAAAGAAGTTCTCCTAAAGCACAATTCATTCAGACCCAGCAAGGCCAAGCCACTACCCTGAGTATCACAAACCCTCCTAATAGCACTGATGTGATCAGAAAGGCAACATAAATCTAAATATTCATGGAAGTTGTAGAGGGCACAGTTTAAACAGCTCTGAAGAAGCTTAGTCTGTATATGCATCAAATCAATACCAGTTTTTGGTGTGTGAAAACCAGAACATCTTAATTCAAATCCAAACTACTTAACACATCAAATTCATTCTGCTTCCAGATAAATCATATATTTCTAGATCTGTCTCTCATAACATGTTAGAAATACTCCTTGGTGAGAATGCAATAAATAAAGATTGTGCACTACTGTACATGTGCATGTGTGTGCTCAAAGCAACTGTATATTAGTTCCAGGAAAAGATTTGACTCTCCTTATGCATCCCTCCTGATTCCTTCATGGTTGATATGAACATATCAATGCTATTTCTTGGAACAGTTTATTCTAAGCTCCTCTTTCATTTCAGCCAACAAGCTATTTATTGAGTAACTCACTGTAACAACAATATTTATTATGAGTCTATTATGAGTCTAAGGTGATCCCACACACACCTTTTTATGTATTTTTTTTTTCTTTTGCTAACAGATAGATGAAATAATAATCCAACAGAAATTTATGTTATTTTTACCACAGAAGACATCCCTTTCATTCAGCAGTTTCATTTGGACAAGTAATACATGGAAACTAATGAGGGCAGTACAATGCAAAGATTGACAAAAAACCCATGGGGAATTTTCTGGGACATTTTAAAGCTTCTAGATGCTCAGAGTCACCTGTCAGCAGTTATTACCCCACAGCAGAGCTGGCAGAAGTGTGTGCTATTGAAGACCCCCAAGCACCACCCTCAGCCACAGCATAGTCACATTTTCTAGGCATTTCAGAGTGCCAACTGCAGGAACAGCAGCCCTGAGGCTCAGGCATGTGCTCGCTCCCACTGTACCACAGCAGCCCTGGCAGAAAAGAACTGGCATGGGGGAACAGAGGGGATTTTTAAATCAGCACAGCAGCCTTCTGCTCATGTGGACCAGCACATACTCATCCTTGCATCCAGGGGACAGGGGCAGCTGGAGGAACAGAAACTCAGCAATGGGGCAGGTAAAACTAATTACCTTGTAGGCTTCCCAGCAAAATACCTGTATGATAACCCTTGGAGATGTTTGATACAACGTCTGTAACTGTTTTCTTCGGAGTCAGCTCTGGACCCCAAATATCATGGGGCTCTAAGGAAGACCACAATGACTATGTACAGAGCTGAGAGAATTGCTCACATCTGGATGTGGCTGGCAAATACCCAGCCATTCTGGCCTTTCCTTTCAAATTATTACAAGTGTGGGGTGTTTCACATATTGAAGTCAGGCGTCAGCTTCCATGACATGCACGTGTCTGGCTGCACTGTTGGGTCAGGATATGCCATCATCAGGGATCTCACATTATGTCTTCATTAGCACTTTCTATGTCAGACAGTTGCTTGGAATATAAGTTAATATAACCATGATATCTTATAAAGAATCTCCCGGTAGGTAAGATTGCCCAGCTACTGGAGGTACTGAAGGAGAGACAATGAGAGGATGCAGCTCATCCTGGCAAAGTGTCATCCTGACACTTTGAAAACAAATAGCACACTGTTGTAAATATGTTGGGGAACAACAGAGTGAATGATTCATGGTGAGTCATTTCTTGTTGCCTCTTTAGGAGAGGAAGGCAAAGTGTTTTCTTGTTTGCTGAGACAAGCTAGAATAAACAGGTCAGTTATGGCAGCACCATCTTGTGGCTCCCAGTTAATATGGCCTGACCCAGGGCAGCCATTAGTTGACAAATTATACTTGTACACTAGAAGTTACAATACCATTTAACTGGTGTTCTTTCCAATTTGTTAGATTTCAGGTCTTTTTCAAAATAAATCAATCTGGAGAATGCAAACTCTGCAAACTCAGGAGGCATTGGTTCAAGACAGAGTGAAAGATGGAGAATCTCATTTTTGGTCAGAAATTCAAATGTCTTCTAAGAAGGTTTGATTTGTTGCCTGCTGTGCAACTGTTACAGAGAATTTTACTCTGAGTAAAGAGAAATTAAAGGACATTAGTGCTATCAGAAGACAGAGGGTGAGAACAGATGGCAAGCTTCTACATGGGCTGACAAAGACCTGGATTGCCTCCACTTTTGAGCAGAGATAGGGGCAAAACATGGTCAGCACCATTCCAGTTAAAAAGTCCTGAGTGTGTGAAGGGTTGTTTAATATACATTTGCCCTTGCAAGTATTTATATTTCTGACGTTCAATTAACATATGTTTTCACCCGTCACTGCCAAATAGATTTAAATTTCAGAGCACAAAAAAATACTTACTATAAAAGTAAACTTCCAACTGTGTGCTGCAGAAAAAGCAGAAAAATGTTTCTGCTATCAAAGCTCATGTAAGAATTCTTCATGAGAAGGCTTACAAGGAGTATACCATCTCTTGAAACAACCTGAAACAGATGCTGAACTACTTGAGGCTTAGTTCCTCGAGGCAATTTTTGTACTGTGAAGTAGCACAACCAGATGTCGCTACCTGGAAGGCCTTCAACATCCATTGTACTTAACATAATGTGAAGATGACCAAACATTATTCAGAGCTGAAGACTAAATGCAGCAGAAACATAATTCACTGTTAGTTCAGTACGGTCTTCTCTGCAGAATCAGTAATATTTGGGAGCTGACCTTTAAGACATGTGTGACTGATACAGCTGAAAAGTAAAGTGTGGCTTCACAATGCTCCATAAGCAGAAAGGAAAATACTGGAACAGAAGACTTCACTGGAAAAAGTGTTAAGCCTAAGTGCTGGAGAATTCTGATCTCCAAAGTTACTCCTCCTGCACTGATACTGTAGTGTCATTGTCCAATAATATTTTTAGTCCCTCCTAGGAAGAGGATGCAAGATCCTCTTGCATGTTCCATGTTCCAAATAGGGCTATTTATACATCTATACATGCTGCTTTCACAGTACTTTTTGGGTTTCTCTCAGTTGCATTTTCCAATAATTGATGTGAAAGAAGGTCAAAAATAAAACAGTAGAATGCATGGAGTTATACCTCCTGCATGTCACAGCAAGTCTCTGCATTGGTCATTTCCTCAGAACTTATTTTTTCTAAGCTATAAAAAATGCTCCCAAATTAAACCCATGCCAAAGGCTCAGAACTGAGATGCAGTAATACACACAGCAGAAATCAGGGTCAATACTAGAGGAGAATATACCACCTTAAATGCAGCAGTGTTTAATAAATGACACTTCTAAAATACAGCAACTGAATTCTACCAGTGTTATTAGTAAGCTGTCTCCTGTACTGAAGGAATGAACAAGGACAATATTGTTACTTATAATTCAGAGCTAGCTTGTAGGAAAAAGACATGTGGCATCAGGAAAATGTAATTAATTTGGTGGTGTAAGCCTTCATAAATTATCAAGTATTCCCAATAGCAGTCCTGCAAAACTTACAGAGAACATGAGCTGCCTTTAAATTACTTAGTTTGCTTGCTACTAGAATTCTTTTAAGGTGGTTAGATACTGACACAGTATTAAAAATGCTCAAACTATTGCAATGGCTGACATATTGAGCCACCTTTAATTAAGACCATAACGTTCCTTTGGGCCATACCTAAGACAGTAATCTGTGTCCAGAGGCTGTCACTCTCTTCTCTAATGGACTACAGCATACAAAAATTAATTATAGGGGAAAGGTTGCTGCTCCAACTGGGACTGGAGATTCGAAGGCAAACGTTTTGCTGTTGATCAAAATGAGTAGCTCCTTTTGCAACAGCTAATACAGTTTCTGTCACATAGCACTTAACCCTCTCTTTCAGCATTAATATGAGCAAATTTGTTGCCCAAGGGGAAATTTTTACATTTTTATGTATTCATTCATTTGTTCATTATGATGCCATCACAATTTCACCTCTCCAAAAACCAGGAACAAAACTTAATTTGAAAAATTCAAAAGGAAACATCAGAGATCTCAGCCACAAGATTCTTATAAGCCTATGTCAATAGAAAGAGACTACAGCTAAACAAAGATTTCAAAATATTTTTAACTCTTAGTTGTTTAAATTTTTAAACATAGTTCTTTAGAACCTGATGATGCTTTTTGTGTTAGCTTGCAGCAAATATTCAATGCTAAACAATTTTATAGGAGGGGTTGCTTGCAGATGCAGTAGATTTTAAGCAAACAATATAAAATATTAGTTAAAAGAGAATTTCAAATCATGGATAGCACTGCCCATTGCCCAAGGCTATTAATTTTTTGACTCTCTGAACCAGAGAAAGCAAAGCTGCAGGAAATAGAAAGAAAAACATTCCCTGACAAAGATACATTCATGGTAAACTACAGTTACTTGTGTTTATTAAAGAATCCTCTTGTGTTGTGAGCTAACCACGAAGATCTCATAACGCACCATCAAACTCACCGAAATATTCTGCTGGCTTAAAACACATCTGCACAGTGTTGACACTGTGTTTGTTCCTGCCTGCAAGAGGAACGAGGGAGAGGGAAATGTGAGTTATTGCAAATATTTAAGCTTAAGCAAGGGGTTAGGAATGGAGAGGAAAAAGGCATAACCTAAGTAGTAAGCTTGAAGACAAATTGCTGAGTAAAAGGAGGAGACAGCAATGATTGTCTTGACACAGGATGGTCCATACAATTTTTCGACAAACGATCATCAAAATTCAGAGCAGCAACTGCCAGAACCTATCTGCAGACCCCCTCCTCCAGCCTCAGGATACAGGCAGCTCCCATGAACCTCAGGGGAAATCTTTCAAGCACCAGTGTTCCCTATTTCAGTAACACCTGAGATGATTAAATGAACAATGAAACTCAGCTGTAAATTTGCAGCAAGGTTGCAGTCTGCAATCTGAATAGTATTAAGAGGATTGAAATAAAAATGAAATCAATGCTCACAGGATAATGTAAATCAGATGCAAATAAGATTCCATTTTATTTGTCTTTTCTTTGTTTCTTTCTAATAGTGGCATATTTAGCTCATGAAGTGCTCAACATTTCTTTTAAAACCCAGTGATTCTATTATTTCAGAAGATTTCTTGGGAGATAAGGACATAGAAAGTTCCCATTCCCATGAATAAAATGAGCCCATATCTTTGCCTGTGAATAAGTTCAAAATGCAAGTTCGAATCAAATATATGAGTACAAAATGACAAAAAAATACAATTTTCATTGCCAAAAAATCACAGTAGCAGGCATTTATCTATCAGAGCCTTCTTCACAAAAGCAATCCCGGTGTGGTCAGCATGGTAGAGTGTTGTAACATCCTTTTTTACAAGCTCTTTGCCTGTTATTTCCAGCTCATACAAACACATATGTGTCATATATGTATCAGTAATACATATACCATGTATCCTCATTTTGTCTGATCAAAGTACCCGCAAAGGTATCCTAATCATTATCCTTTAAAGAACAAGCTAAACATACAGAATGTGTCCCTAGGATCATAAGGATGTGGATTTCAGGTTTGGTTCTGCCATCAAACTATGGTACTGATTTGGTCTGATTCCTCAACGTCAATAAACCAGCTTCCTAGTCCGCTGTATGGAAATATTCCACCATTCTTTTTTTTTTTTCTCAGCTGCAGTATAATTTGCCTCTCTTACACAAGCCCAGCCCTTATGAAAGCTACCTATTCATCCACCCAGATATGTGACCTGTAACCCTGAAGATAATGGCTAACAAAAAAATCAAAGACCAAACATCTACAGAATCTCCTAATATCTCTGTGGCATCATGTAAGTACTTCAGTCCTAGTAAAATTGTGTTGAAACTAGCACTCATTCTTCAACCTGCTCCAGGCCAGCCTGACACAAACCCCTGCCAGTTGCCAGGAGCAGGCTGGAAAGTGTCGATGAGGGTTTGTGTTTTGGTAGATATACTGCTGCAGCAGAGGCAATCTTTCTCATATTTCCTTAATTTCCAAAATTAACCCATCCTTTGATTGACCTTAAAGCATTGATCAACAGCTGAAGAAACCAGCATGCAGCAAGACTGCTCTGCATTTCTATTTTTGTTTTCAATGTCTGAGTAACAGACAAGACCACATAGCCAGTCCTTCGTGTCCATCATAGCTCCTGGCTCATGGCATAGCCAGACATGACTGTGGAGCAAACATTGCACCTCTGTCTCAAAAATTCACTTTTTAACGTCAGTATAAAAACTTTCTTGGTAAGGTGTAATCTGTTCTAGGACAAACATAAAAGCAGACCTTTGGTCTACATGGTGTTTTTTTTACATTCAAATAGCCTGAATAATTTGAGGCCAACACAAGTGCTTTAAGAATGCCCTGAAAAACCTCTCCTGGAGCTTGTCAGATCAATATCAATAACCAGCAGGAAAGATGTTTAAACTGAGAAAATTGGAAGTAAATCTGGTATGATAGTACTTTAGTCTTTGAAGGAAAGTGTACTGCCAAGCTGGAAGCCAGGAGAGAGAACACGAACTTCAAAGAAGTTCAAAGGAACTTCTCTTTTTTTTCACTACCACTCTTTGCTCAGCTATGTGTGTCTGCCAGAACAGATTGTTCTGATACCTTGAAATGTACAATGGCATCATCATATGCAGAACTGGTCTCTGTCAACTGTACACACCAATAAGTACCAAAATAAACCAAAAATCTCAGAAAAGCAACGAGCTCCATATCAGTCTGTAGTCTTCTTGTCTTCTTAGTAGGCTGTCAGAAAAAAATAATCCCAGACACAAAAAATACTTCCAGGCTTCTCCATATCAAATCTTTTGGGATTTGTATCTTCATCTATTATCCCCAATTGAGGAAATAAGGTAATAAATGGAAAAGACCACCAATCTATTTCATTAATGTCCCAAGTGTATGAATACACTTTAAAATTGCTTTTTTCCTAGAGCCAAATAGCTGAAAATCCTGCTTTGATTAGTCTTTGCCTAAAGGGTTGCTCAAAGTCAGCCTTTCTGATTAGCCCCCAGCACAGGAGAATAGCAAGGTGAAGTGTGAGCCGAGACACTGAGAAAGAGTGTGTGCAAGAGCAGCCCAGGGAGCTGGCATCAGCAGGGATCAGCATTCCTGCTGCCCAGCCCTAAGGGACACTGCATGGCTAAAGAGCTGCTCTGGTCAGGAGCAGAAATAGGACAACTTGGGCCAGCTTCTACTAGACTGCCAGGAACACTGGAGCAGCAAACAGCCAGCTCCTTCTGCTGGTTATTCTCCGTGCAGAACTGCTTTTTTGTGCCACAGGTACATCCTACTTTTCTAAAACCTTTACACCACCTGATTCTCTCATTTTCCTAGTCTTGAGTTCTTCCTCCAGACTTTTTTATTGAGTTATTCAAAAAGCAGGGATAAAAGGGCCCTTTCAAAACTCAGTTGCTGTGAGATTTAATACAGGCAGACAGTTTGGGCTGCTCTAGATAGTGAAGTTAGAGTGGAATAGGGATCTACCACCCATTATCACTAACATCCTATTTCTTTGTCATTATCGCTTAATTATCTTGTCTTGTTTATTTAAACAACAAGGCAATTAAGGGCATTGTCAATGGAACAGAACCCTGGCACAGGCGAGTGGTCTCTGCTGTGAGATAAATGCCAAGGTATTTAACAGGCAGCAGCATAACAGGAGAGAGATTGTTTCCAAAGCACTGGGCAATGATTGCTGAAAAACGTGTGCCATTGCTACTGCAGGATACCTTACAGTCCTCCTAATTGTCATTAATTGTCTGCTGCTGGGAAGTCCCTTGGTACTTTCTCTTGATATGGTTGTACCTTATGAATATACCTAAAACACTCTGCTGGAATTTGGCATTACCAAAAGAATTCTGTAAATATCAAATACTACAAGCCAAAAAGAACTCAGAAAATAACAACTGGAAGTAGCAGTGACTTACAAGAAGAAGCTAAATATATTTTCATTAGGAGATTACTTATAGAGCCCATGGGATGGAAGTAAAGGCATTGTTCTATCTCATCAGACCAACAATTCATCTGATCTCTGACAGCACCGAGCAGCAAACTGTTAAAGCTGCATAATATCTTTGCACTAGGTAATGAAAGAACAGCATGCCTGTAGAAGTTTCTACCCAAGATGTAGAACTAGCGTTTTCCATCCTGAAGTAGCAAGAATGATTTGTCATTTCATTGTTTATTTTACTGTAATCATGCTAACCACTTGCACAGCTTGAATGTTTTTTGAGTAATTTTCATTTTGTCTGGATTTGCATCAAGTTAGAATGGAAATTTGCACCTAGTATATGTGAAAGGAGAACCAACCACCTTTGGTAAGCACAAAATAGTTATGGGAGAGGAGCTGGTAGGTGTGAAGACACTTTGAATGGACTAAAGGGAAGGAAAGGAGAAGGTCTGAGGTTTGAGGAGCTTCGGGAGAAAAGCAGTTGGGAGCAGGTAAGATGAGCATCCCATGGGGAGCTGTTGTGGCTTGACACTGGCCCAGTGCCAGGCACCCATCAGAGCTGCTTGCTCACCCACTCCTGCCACAGCTGGGTAGAGGAGAGAAAAAAAATTAACAAATGCTTCATGAGTTGAGATAAGAACCAGGAGAACCACTTCAAGGGCAAAACAGGTTCAATTTAATGTTGCAAAGTGAATTTATTAGTAACAGAATCAGAGGAGGATAACGAAAAGTAAAATAAGCCCTTAAAACACCTTTGACCCCCCTAGGCCCTCCCTCCTTCCCACTGAGCACAGGGAGACAGGGCATGGGGGTTTTGGTCAGTTCATCACTGAGATTTTCTTCTGCTGCTCTGGGAGAGGAGTCCTTCCTCTGTGAAGCCGTGGGGTCCCTCCCACAGGAGACAGTTCTCCATGAACTTCTCCAGTGTGGGTCCAATCTCATGAACAGCAGCCAAACCACACCTGCTGCAGCGTGAGTCCCTCCCACGGGCACACGGTCCTCCCAAAACTGCTGCAACGTGGGCCTGTCTTTCCATGGGGTGCAGTCCTCCAAGGACAGGCTGCTNGCAGAGGAATCTCAGCTCCAGTGCCTGGAGCACCTCCTGCCCCTCCTTCTCCACTGACCTTGGTGTTGCCATGTTTTTTCCCTCACATGTTCTCACCTTCTTCTCCTCTCTGATTAGGAACAAAAAAAACTGTGAGTTTGTTTTGATTTTTTTCTTAAATATGTCATCACAGAGGTGTTACCAACCTCTCTCACTGGCCCAGTTTTGGCCAGCAGCATGTCCATCTTCAGAGCCAGCAGGGATTGGCTCTGCTGGACATGGTGGAAGCTTCCAGCAGCTTCTCACAGAAGCCACCTCTGTGGCCCCACGACCAAAAACCAGGCCATGCAAACCAGTACAGGAGCATTTCAGATATTTACTCTGAAGCCTACCTTCCACCCTTGCACCAGCCTCGCTCTCTGCTTTGTTGATGGAAAGGTGGTCTTTGCAGGAAAGGATTTTTGCTAGTCTAGTGGAATAATGCATATTTGTGGCAATGATTGAAAAGAATGGTCTGAAGATTCCTTTTCCCGTTGTTCTTAAGGGTACAAAGTTCATGTTTTGGGTTTATGTTCATTTCTGTACAATGACTTTAATACAACAGAAATAATAGCAGACTACTCTGTGGGTTAGTGCTTTAAAAACGAACGTATTTATTTATTGATATTTTGAAGTGCTTACTTTTTCCTTGTTGCTCTCTGGCCCCAAAGGTCCATCTCTGGCAGAAACACAGCACTTAGGAGTCCAGTTTTGAGCTTAGAAAATACAATTGCAGAAATGGTGTACACTTTGGAATCGAAACAGAGAATAAGAAATGGAGTGGAGGGCTGGAAGGAACTGGGAGCTACCAATAAAGAAGCCTAGTTTGTTCTTTAATGCTGTTTAAATATTCTACCTGTAGTTGTATATTTTCTTCTTTTTTTATCACCTTTTCTCAGTGATTCCAAACACTAGGGAAATACTGGTGTTGATGTTGCATAGATTATTATGACAAATGCCACCACCACTTCTTCCTCCTCTCTCAGATAAGCAAGCTCCATTGCTTGATTATCTAAAGATCATGTCCGACTCCAATTATCATTACTTGTTAAATCAAATTTAACTCAGAAAAATAATTAAATGTTTAAATTAAGGCATCCTACTTTGTCACACAATTAGGTCTTTGCTGGCAAGGATATGGAACAGTTGTTAATACTGAAAATGAGATGAAAGATGTTCTAAATTTATCTCCCCAACATTTCCATTCAGCATAATAATGGACATTTGACAGTAATGTGTTGTTGTTGAACCAGTGAAAATAATTTCTGAAATGAAGCAATCACACACCTTTGAAACTAGTCTCACACAAACCTGGAATCATTCAGGGTGGAATAGATAAATTTTCATTCACCTGGGAGCCGTATTTTAGCTGCCTTATGGCTCAAATAAAAATGAACAATTTTCAAATGAATATAAAAATCATACTTAAAAGACTTCAAATGCAAAGTATATATGTATTTTCCAGCATCCATATATAAATTAATATGTACCATCTGGGTTACATCTGGTGATATTAAAGTGTTGTCTCATGAGCAGAATAGGTGTGAGAACCATGAAGAAAAGCTGAGCAGTTCTGGCACTTACTGCAAAGGAGACAGCATTCATATGTAACTCCAAAAGTAAACTGCCTTGTCCCTTCACTGCTGCTGCTTTTAAATCTGTGTCTCACTGCTTTTCTCCCATATTTTTCCCTTTATTTTCATTTTGTTTTTCCTCTAGGTCCAGCTTTTGCAGCAGGCCTTCAGTCACATTGTAAGTTAAATCTACAGGTCTTACATTTTCCATGGTGCTTCCACAACAAATCTCATCCTCTTCTCACCATTCTCTGAAAATTCTGCTCAGAAAAGCAGACATCTATGGTTCCTCTGGTTGTCTTCAGTTTCAGTAAACCATTCCAGTGGCCTGACTTTCTGTATTCCATTATTTTCTTTAAAGACTGTTATCCATCTGGACCTCACCTTCACCACCCTCTCTTTTGCCTCAAGTTACCCATCTTCCCCAAGCCATATGTGTAGCTGCTCTGTTTCTTTGCCTGGTTTATCTGGACCCTTAATCATGGGTGCTCCAAGGGTTCCCAGTGAGCAGTTGTTTGGCAATTTTTGTTGTCTCCTAAAGAAAAAAGCACCCCAAAATTCTCAGCCCTCTCATAACGCCAAGAAATCTCCAGGTACTTTACGAAAGGCTGTACTCTGAATTCAGCACATTCTATAATCCCAAAGTAAAAACTGAAAACAAAATTAAAGAAGTCTTCATTACTGATTATAAGAGTAATCTATATATGACCTAGGATGAGACTGTCCACAGTGTGGAAAGTGCAAGATGGAAACATGGAAAGGTGAAAGGATTCCCCGATGTCTTACTATGGACCTCAGATCCTGAGGGATGGTAGACTGTACTACCTCTCAGAAGTCAGTTCTACAGTTGAAAAAGAAACAATTTTATCATCCTTACACACAGCTAATTTTTTTTTTTTTTTCAGAGAGAGTCAGATGAGGTGTTAATTTGGTAACATTGATCTTCCCATGAAGTAAGGGAGTGAATAAGATGTCTTTTCCTGCTCCATTTCAGAACTACTGTTTACTTCTGTGGACTACACAATCACACTGTGAGAAGGGCCTTTTGCCATGTGCTACAGACAAACTCAGTTCAAGAACCTGCCCATTTCAGAAGAAATGTATGTAAAAGCTCTACACATAAATAAAATCTCAGCCACTCTGTAATTGAGCAAAGTGCAGGAGAAGATGTCTAACTTCTGATTTACCATGTGTGAAATTTAAGTACTTCAGCACAAATCCTCACGTGATCAAGGGAGAACAGCACAAAATTACTCACCTGAAGAGATTAACCTCTTTCTGCACATAAACAAAAATTATGTCTGTTCCTCTGGCTCTTCCTATAGGGTATGTTCATCTGTAGGATCTGCTCTCACCAATGGATCTTCAGGTTCCACGTACAAGAATTTCAACATGTAAAAATATGCCTAGAAATGTGGAGAGAAAGCTTCTTCTAGCTCTGACTCACCAGACACTAAGTTATAGACAAGTCTGGCACGTGCCTCTCCCTTTGCAATGCATGTAGCAGGCCCTGAGCTTTCCTAACCTGCTGAAGCTTTGGAGATCCTATTTGCTTTCTTTAGGTCCTCTCCAGGGAGTAACATTTACAGAGGGAAACTCTTTGTTCTTAACAACTCAAGATATTATGCCCTTTAACTCACTTGATTAAGCAAATGAACACATTTTAACCTTCAGAAGTAGATTTTCAAACTGGCATCAACTGCCTTGAATTATGTCAAAAAGCAGGTATCTCTGAAGGCTTCTCTGCAAAAAGCATTACATAAAGACACAGTGACAGCCCAAATTACTTCCCAACACACCTAAATGAACCAGATAGAAGGAACAACATTTTCACTGCATATTATGCACAAGAAACTAAGGTTTGCAGTTGAACAAAGAGACTCATCATTGTTATGGACCAAGGACTGGCCCCAGTGCCTTTGCTGTTCTCAGCCCAGAGCTGGCATCTTCTTTCCACACAAGATAAGTTATCTTGAATTTGGGCTCACTGCAACAGAGAGGGATGAAATGAAGGGTGTTCTCTTTCACTTGGATGAACTATGGTACAGGTGGGAAAGTTACAGTATTTTTTTATTTTACTTTTAAATGAAGCATTAAAAAAATCTGCCAGGCAGAATATTTTTTCAGCTTTCTTTCCTAACCCTAGAGTGGCTGTAAAACCTCAGCAGTTAAAAATGTTTTCTCTGGCTCCAAGTCTAATGCATCCATAAAAATTACATTTTAAATAAAGAAAACATGTTTTGTTCCAGCTCCAGAGTGGCTGTAAGATATTACATATTTTCTAAAAATGCATTTAATTCTCATTTAAAAAATCCTTCAATACACCATGACTGAATAATTTGTTGAAAACTCTCTATGTGTTCTAATCTTCAATTTATCAACCTTAAGCCATCATTTTGGGATCTGGTAGAAGAAAAGCCTTAGATTGAAAACCTTTCATAGTTTCCCCAGACCACATTTAGTTCATGGCTTCTCTGGGGATGTCTGGGGCTGGATTTTGTATTCTGTGAGAAGTAGAGCTCCCTTGTTTTTAAGTCAAGTCCAGATATTTTTCAGAGAGCCTGAAAAGGTTTGAGACCTCATGATGAAGAGAAATGTCACCAAACACTTCTGCTCTTTGACTAAAGCTGTGATTGTCCTTCTCTGAGCAGAAGGGAGGGTCTCATGAGATATGTGGCTCTTTCAGAAAGGATCCATCCTAAGAAATTAACTGCATGGTTTCCATTGTTCCTTCCAAGCTCCAGTAAAGGCTCCCTCTTCAATCTTGAGCAAGTCACTTAACCATTTTCATTTCATTTCCTTCTTTGCAGAATGGGAAAACTAATTTTTACTAGCCTTAAGGCATATCGTGCAGAGATCAATTCTCATGCTTTCAGCAGGCAGCATTTGCAAATGCCTGTTTTAATGGAGCTGCTCTGAGTGAGGACAGGGGAGGAGAATGGATGCTCAGATTGCCCATGAGGAGAGGTTGTCAGGGTTTGCAGTGCACAGAGCCTGTGCCTTCTCTCCCTGCTGGTCCCTGAGCTTTACTGTGTCCCACTGGAGGCAAGGGACAAGGATGAAATTAGGGGTTAGAGGGGAAGAGCTCCCTCCAAGTATGGCTATAACTGTACAAAGCTGTTTTCTGCTTTGTTCTCCATTCCTAACTTTTCTAAGGGCCTCCAAAACTTACTCTCTGAGAGATTACATACATTATGGATTGTTTTTCCCTTGCTCCCCCTCCTTGTTCTTGCCAAAATGTTCTTCTGTAAAATTCTCCCACAGCACATCACAGGCAGCTTGGGTGTTGTCTATCACTCACAATCATGTTGACGAGGTAACTGTGATCCCACTCTTCTTGGATAAAACACATCCCAACCAGCACAGGCTCTGGTACATAGCAGGTTCACGTGGGGCTTTGGAACAAAAATTTGGGAAGGGACTGATGAGAAGAGTTGCTCAAAGGAGTACAAGAAATCATCAGAATATCTTTAGGTTCAACCAGCCCCTTCCCACTGAAGCTGACTGGGAGGATCTTGCCTCCGGGTTCCAGCTCCAACTTATCTTCCTGACTCATGCCATAAGTCAATGAGAGCTGTGGGATAAAAACTGCTGCCTCACAAGAGGCACCAGCCCCTTTGAGCTCAGAGCACAGCAAAATGGCCCAGGCCGCCTCTGCCTCTCCACAACCAAGACACAGGGCACGCATGGCCAGCAGTGCCCTGCTTTCAGCAGTAGATTTGCTGCCCACACTCACAGAGCTCAGCCAGTTCCCTGCTCTTGGAGCTCTTCTGGGCACTTCTCGAAATGGTCTGCATTTGTCTGCAAAACTTCTTAATAACCTTTTTATATATTGAAAATAAAAAGCTGCCAGCAAGAGCAAGTGGAGTACAGCCATCTACAATTGGAATATAGTGAAAGGCATACATCTTTATTTTTTTATGTAAAGTAATTTTAATTTAATGCCTGGAAGAGCCTGCTGTCATCTTTTAAGATTCTCAGTTCTGCTTAGTATGAAGTGTTATAAACATAGTTAAGCAGAATCTGTTTATGTTGGAAGTCTAAGGGAATAAAAATATTTTCACAGGCCTGCTAAAAAAATGCCATGGTCAGCTCTGTCTCATGCTAAAGAGCACTGATCTTAGGGATGCCATAAAAGCCACAGTCTCTCTTTAGCAGAGAGGAGCTGGAATACTTGTTTCTTCCCTGAACAAAGGACTGTCACATTCTCTCTAAAATAATGAGCATTATTTATTCATATACAAATAATTTTCGTTAAGTGCTGAATGAAGCTATCGCAAACATTGTCTATTAATCAGAGTAGAGAGACATCTCTCAGTTATCACAGTACTGTTTTGTTAGATTCCTGGTTTCTGCATCCTAACCAGAAGCAGCATATTGTCACCTTTTTACTAGAGGTGACTATGAGAGCTGAAGGAGTAAAAGACCAGGGTGGTTTTGTGAACTGTGTACAGGGGACCCTGCATTTGCTGCTTCACCTGACTGGTTGTGTATGAGATCTCAGCAATCCCCCCACTGCCGTGGGGCAGGGTGTCTGTGACATGAACACAACCAACAGCAGTACCAAATGTTGCCACTGAGAATTAATTGTCTTTTGTTACATCAATTTAATGAACTGTTTTTCGGGGACATCTGGCTTCCCTGCCTGAGGGTGAGGGAAAAGGTGGACTATCGAGAAGGCAGGAAAATGATGCTCTTCAGCACATTTTGTCTCCAAATATTCCTATTTTTATTACTTGCTGATATGGCCCTGCTCTTCTGCATGATTGATCCACACTGCTACATGTTCTCTTCCCAACACCTCCATGCACAATCTCCTCCCACATTCCTCATGCTTACATTACATTACGCTGTAGAGTCCACCCAAGGCTTTTCCCTGGTTTTCATGATCTCTGCCAAGCTCTTTCATCCTCTAAGAAGACCTCACTACAGCACATAAGAACACTGACCAGGGTAGAGTGATCCTTGCCACCATTTCCTGCATTAGCACAGAGGATCAATGTCTCTCTAGAAGTGGGACCTTATTTTTACTAAATGGCCTGTGAAAGCATTTCCATTTGAGATGGTTTGGTGTATTATAACTAAGTGGATGGAACAGAGTGAGCATTTATTTGCCCAGGAAAATTTGGATCAGATAGCACATCTGGTTTTCATTGAAATCCTCAACTTTACGAAAACAAAAAAGAGTCCAGCTGAGCTAATAGAGACTCAAGGAAGGCAGGTGGCTGACATGATTGCAAGAGAGTTGAAACAGGATCAAAACGTGTGCTTCCTCCAAAGTTTCAGTTCAGATCATTCCTGGAAAGCATTTTAGAATCCAGTTTGTAGGCCTGAATGAGTAAAAGGATTGCTTGTAAGTACTGAGTGCACCAAGAATCATGTTGTTTCTCTGAAATGTTTTCTTTCCTTTCTTAGCAAATCTTAGTATCAGGTGGGTCAGCCTAACCACTGCACAAGTCTGAAAAATACATGAGCCATTTGCAATGGGTAACACTACCACAGTCAGCTTCATAGCAGCCACACTGCTACTTGTGCAGAGGCACAGGACATCCAACTCAGCTGTCAGTGCTTGGCAAGAGTTTTGAGAGGGATGAATAATGCTAGGCTGAAAGCTTTGTTCTGAAAGCAGTCACAACATGCTGCAGTTTCAGGAAATAACAGTGATGAAAAAAGAAATTTTTCCTCAGTCTGTTATTGCTCACCACTGTCCCCAGTGATATGGGATCCTAGGAGAACAAAGTCCTTCCATTTCTAACAAGAAACCTTGTTTAAAGGTTTAAGGTTGTTTAAACCTCCTTCACCATGTGGGAGATGTGTCCTAGCATAGTAGGCACAGTGGGCCCTGTAAGCAGTTTGTCCTGGATATCCCATTAGATCTCGAAAAAATTTATTGAGGAAACAGAGATGCTGCCATAGGAAAAAATATTGGGACTGGCAGGGACCGTTGAACATTTTTCTCAGACACCAGGTGCTTTGAAATGGTGTTTTGCACTTCCTATAGGTAGCCTTATGTCTTGGCAATGTGCTTATGTGAGAAATAAAGAGGTGCCCCTGTGTATGGGTGTATATGTGCCTGTTGTGCTGGCTGTGCTGGGCTGTTAGCCTGGCCCTGAAACTGTGTGCCAGGACCAAGTAGCACCATTTTGTGATTGGTACCATCAAACTGATATTTCAGTTAATATTTTTTCACATCAGCTAAGACTTCAATGAAAGAGTCAAAGAAAGAACTAAGGCCCCTTGATCCTCAGTCCCTGCTCTAATAAAGGAGTGATTAACATTACAGTTCATTATTACTTTCAATTTCAACTCCCATATGAAGCTAGAGGAGCTGCAGTACTAGCCAGAATCCTATTTTCTGCCTGTCAGTTAAGCAAATGAAGTCCCAAGACAGTTTGACTCACCTTCACATATAAAAGAAAATTCTTTATTCCAACACACCTGTGTCTTTCTCAAAATGTGTCTTTATTCTGAAAACTGACTGTCAAAAAGTTGCATCCTTTCACTCAATTATCTATTCCCTGTCTGTATATTTATCCAATGTATTTAGTACTAAAATTAATTTTTACAACTTTTTTTCTTTCACTTGTTAGTGTTGACAAAGGTATGAGAAAAAAGCTGGTTTCCATTCTGGCTCATATGACACCAAAAGAGCTGTTAAATGTTTTTCATTTCCAGGACCAAAATGCTGTCTCTTCAACTATTACTTTGCAAACTCAGAGGAAAATTTATTTGCAAAGGTTTAATTGTGAGGAGAATTTGATGTAATGAAGCTTTAATGGCAAAGCTGTATGAGCCAGAAAATGCACAGCTTGACTTTCAGATCCCAAGCTGAGTCTGCAAGTGGAGATGCTTCTAAACTGAGAAAATGTCATTCAAGTCACTCAGGCACAATAAATGTGAATCCCTCACCACCTTTTTTATGGTAAAGAATAGGCTCATATGAACACTAATGGAGGCCTAAGACACTGATGGCTACTTCTGCATAACCAGGGTAGCATTTAATGACAAGACTCAAAGAAGCATTGTGTTAAAAATTGTCAAGCTCAATACACACAAATGGCCAAATGTGTTTTCTTCAGAGCAGAACAACTGCAGTGCATCAAAAATGCCCTATTTTTCCATCTCTACCAGTTTGTCTAAAGAAAAATTACTCCTAGAAATCTTCCCCTGGGCTGTCATGGCCGCAGTGACATTTCCACTTTTGCTCAAGAACTCATCTGGAGAGGCAAGTTCTAGGAAAGCCTCAGGGAGTGATGGCCATAAAAATCTCTGATTTCGCATGAAGGATAGTGAAATGTGCCAACCAACCAGGAGTTCAAGTCTGAGTGGGTGTTCTAGGTGAAAATAATAAGTACAGCAATGTTCAATGGAGAAAATGGCAAAAAATTTCCATCAGCTATAAGTGCTCAATAACATTTCCAATTCCTCATTCATTTTACCAGTGTGATCTGAAGATTATTTTTTAAGCAACTCTGTATTTAGAATCTATTCACTCAGTTTTCCTGCCTTAGGTTCTTCCTCCAGGCAAAAGCAGCCCAAATAAAGCAGCTGACACTGTCCTTGTTTACACAGGCAAGTAGTGGGTATCTTGAGTCTCTTGGCCTCCAGGAATGCTTCCAGGCAGAGCCAAGCTGGTTAAACAGCCCTCTGAAGCATCAGAGATGGAAGGCAAGAAGGTAAGAGTAGTCTTTGATAACTGGGAAGCTCTAATTGTTGGGAGAACATTTTATCCTGCTATTACTTGTTGCTCACCACTGTTATGCTATTGCCAAGGACTGAGTTCCCCCACGCTGTAGCTTAATAATTACTTGTGTTCTGTGAGTCAAATCATAGAAGAGTTTGGGTTGGCAGGGACCTGGACATTTTCAACTAGGTCGGGTTGCTCAGAGCTGCCTACAGCCTGACCTTGAATGTGTCCAGAGATGGAGTATCTATCACGTCTTTGGGCAACCTGTTACAGTGTTTCATTGCTAATCACAAAAGATTAATCACTCCCATCTTCCTTATATCCACTCTGAGTCTACCCTCCTTTAGTTTTAAACCATTACCCCTTGTCCATCTGAACAGGCCCTACTAAAAGCTCTGTCCCCACCTTTCTTAAAAGCCCCATGTTTCTACTGAAAGGCTGCAGTAAAGTCTCCCTGGAGCCTTCTTTTCCTCAGGCTGAACAACCCCAACCTCTCTCAGCCTGTCCTCATAGGAGAGGTGTTCCACCCCTCTGATCATTGCTCCTCTCTGGATTGTTTCAATAGCTCCATGTCCTCTACTGAGGACTCCAGAGCTGGGTGCAGCATTCCAGGTGGAGTGCCATGAAAGCACAGCAGAGGGGCAGAATCACCTCCTTGACCTGCTGGCCACGCTGCTTCACATGTAGCCCAGGATAAAGTTGGCTTTTCTGGGCTGTGAGCACGCATTGCTGGCTCATTCCAGAATGAATATCAAAGGGTACTTCCGACAGATGCTTGCTAATGCCATATTTTTAAACAAGCACATTAAAAAGAAAGAATTAAAGGCCAGCTCTGAATCTTGCTAAATTTACTGTCATCTTGCTACAAACATGGTCAAACATACCAGTGTTACTGTATTGCTGACATATTTACTTGTTTCAAAAACTATATATAGTTCCTGCCTGGTTTAATCAGTCATTTCAACAGAACAGGAGATAAAGTGACCCCTGTATCTTCAAAGTGCTGCATGAGGTTCTAGCACTCATCTCTCATTAAATTCAATGATACTCAAGCTAAAAGCATGAATAGTTCCCTCTCTTCACTGCCCTCTTACCTACAGCTAAAAGACAGGCAAGCCTGTGATCATTCTTTTCTTCAGGTAGCTCATGTTAACCTGAAACTCAGTAAATAAAGTTTTTATAACCCAGTCGTTTTGAACGTTAGTCCATGCAGCACAACACTCTTTGTTCAGCTTTCAGGTACAGTGAGAGAAGTACTCTTGATGGGTTTGTTCACAGTCTCCACATGGCTGCCAGTCCTTCAGTGGTGATCTGTTATATATGCTGTGAATAGTGCCTAACAGACACTTTACTCTATATGGATGCATGTAACTAGCATTATTTAAGTGGAGCCTGAAATTTCTCAGCATTTTCTAAATGGCCACACTTCATTTAAAAGAATTCCAAAATTGATCAGTGTTGTATAATAAAGAAAGAATACCTATTAGCTTACAAACAATTTCTCCATGGGGGTTGGTTTGTTTGTTTTAGTTTTTATAATTCCTTGTATAAAAAGGGATCCCAGAGTAGTAATTAGCAATCTACACTTGACAGAAAAACTACATGCCCCTTTAGCCTTTTTTTTACTGTCCTTTTAACCCAAGGTCTTCCCTTTCCAACAATGCTTTTACACCCACCTAGAAGAGGAAGTGAGAGGTCCCATTTTCCCTTGTTTTGTGTTATTAAATGAGTGGACACAGAGGCTCAGGGGGATGAGCTCCAGCTCAGAGCAGCCTTTTAGCCCCCTGTAAGAAAAGATAAGGAGTGACTTTGCAGCTGCTGTTGGAGGCAGCTCTGATCTCTGCTTTTCCCAGCCTGCTTACCCAAGACTATAGGGAATGTGACCTGAGCTCTGTGTGTCACCTCATTGCCTTGTGTGCCCAAAGAGCATTTCAAAGTGAAGGGCAGTCTCATCTAATCAAGCAGTTTTCCTCTTTCTCTCTCCTTTTCAAGAAGCATCAACATTATTCTGTTCATGGCTGCATTTAAAATTTGTTTTGCTAATTCTGTGGCCTGACTATAAAAGAGTGAATGATACTGAGTGAATTAGAACTGAATTATGCTAGTGCAAAAGTAGAGGTGAAGCCACTGGTTTTCTGTGAAAACTGAGCAGGAAACCCGGAAGAGGAACACAGAAGGCAAGTTCTCATCCTAAATCCAAAATACAGCACTATACCAGCTACTGTGAAGAAAATTAACTCTATCCCAGTCAAAACCAGACAACTCCCATTTCAAAAATATAGAGGTGATGCTATGCCCAGCAATTAAATAGTTCATCACTGGAAACCACCATAAGAATGTGCTAATTTCAGTTCAGAGTAGATGCTCAAAGGCAATAAATTATAATTCTCTATCCCACTCACTTCCCTTTCATGATTACTATACTGCTATGGAACTAATGCTAAGTGTTTTCTGTTACCACAACCTTATAAAAAAAGCTTCTTAAACCTAACAGAAATTAAGTGTTGGTTATGAAATGTGAATTTCTGGATTCTGTTAGATAATCTCCAAAAATACTGATGGTAAACAAACAAGAGAGCTGCATAAAGGAACTGCAGCAATAAACAGGGAAACATTTCATTTACAATGTTTTCCTGCTGATGGTAAGAGCAAAAAACTTCCAATACTAAGGAGGAAGTATTTGTCACGAATATCATCTTTCATGTGCCTGACTGCTTGTGAACTGGTCGGGAGTAGAGCCCTAGTGTCACATTGCTTTTAAAAACAAGGGAATCCTGGCTGCCCTGAAAGGTAAGGTAAAGGTATTAGCAAGACTGACACAAACACCAGAAGAAAAGCACTTTCTGTTCAGGCTCTTTTCTTGGCATTTTTGTTCTCCCAAACACTTTTCCACGAGTCCATACCCCCAGACCATTATCACCCACAAATACAAGAAACAGCTGGATGTTGCTATGCTTTTCTTCCCTATTCCCTCCTTTATTCCTTCTCTTCACTCAAATATCTCATACCATTGAATTAGAAATCAGTTTAAGGCAAGCTGTTGTCTTGCCTTTCTATAAAACATTTCTAGAATGGATAGCACAAGAAGGAACATTCTAATCCTCTCACCTTATAGAAAATATATTGTTCCTTCCAACTTTTCAAGTTGGTGACATTGGAGATTCATTTCCCATACATTGTCACAGTGATGGGTAACATATATAAATCCTTGGCTCTTGAGCTTTACTTCTCCCTTAAGGTATCTGCCATGTATCCTCCAGATTCCTGACAGAACTGGAAGCAGATGCTTTGGAAACCATTTGGATTTCAATAAAGGAAGGATCCTTTATTTGGTTAATAGATTATGTACAGATTTCAGAGGTTGAATTGGAGTTATAAACTACAGAACTCGAGGTAACAAAATTCTAATACTAAAACCTCTTAGTACTTAGGGCTTATTGTTGCAATGCCTGAAAATCTGACCAACTCAGCTTGCCACTAATGCCTTTTGCAGATGGAGAGGGACAGGCAGCAAATACAAATCAAGTCTTATGACTAACAATCATTAAATAGCTTAAAAACACCCGAGTTTCTAAGATGTTTACAAATTGCAAAAGGAACATTTTGTAGAATAAAACTGCAGTCCTGGAGCTTAATACTCACTCTACTATTTCATTACTGCTCCTGTTTTATATTAGCGCACTGAGCAATTTGTATGCGTCTATGGACCTTTTAGTAACACAGACCCAAAGCAATTGCCAAATGTTATTCGGGGCTGCTAATACGTAATAGTTCTAATGAATAATGTTTTTGTTAAGAATGTGGCAAACTGTTATTTATTCAGATGAATTCCAACCAACCATAATGCCTGGGTCTTACTTCTGAGGCATGAATGCAATAATTACCAAACACAGTTCTAAAATACAATTTGTTAACTTGGAGGAGATTGTGAGATTGTGACATACATTTAAAGTGTCCCCAAAGGCGCTTTTGGTCAGGCTTTTTTTCCCCTTGTATCTTTGTTTATGCAAGCAGGATCTACACTTACTGAATCCACCAGCTGAGTGTCTCCACATGCATTTCTGCTGCATGCATCAAGATTCAATGACTGAATGTAAAGCAAGTAATAAGGTTACACACGGTAAAGGAAGAAATGAATTTTCAAAAGTCTTTTTCATTTTTAGATTGAGGCTCAAAAGTAACTTACAGTGGTTTTGAAAATATCCTCAGAATATATCCCAGAATCAGCAGGCCTTTTAAGTTAGCACGAAGTAGCAGCAGAAGCAAAGGTTGTGTATTGGAATTGAAAGCCACACAGTTTGCTTATGGGCCCAGGGACAGACCTGCTGTCAGAATCAAACAGAACCATGAGCAGCAAGCTGAGCCTATGGGGATGGGAGAAGAACAAGAACAGTGTTGAGGGGTGTCACTGACTAGACAGAATCAAACCAAATACAAAATCCAGCAATTATATATTTATCAATTTTAAGTAAGCATATTCAAGATTGATGTCTTAGTGTGGCACAGTAGATTGACAATTAATTTATAATGTTAAAAAAGTATGATTGAATACTTTTATTGGAGATTAAAACTAGCACTGACAAATGTGATCTAGAACAAAGTAGGTGAGCTCAAAAAAAGAATAACTGAAACTAACATATTACTGAGGAACTAACATTGTATGAGCATAAAAATATGTTGGAGACTGGCCTACAAATTTTTAAAACACATTATTTAAATCTAAATCTTACCACGTGAATCTGAATAACTTGTATGATGTTGTATGAATTTCCCATCAGTCAAGACTGTTCAGGGCATACACTTCTGTCTCTCTGCAGAGTTTCTGCTGAACTTGCAGAATTGCAGACATGTTTTATGCTGGCAGAGACTTATAAGCATTTCAACTTATGCACTGATAAGTGCAGAAATTTGCAGCCTCATAGCTGGGAGACAGATGATACTGCAGGTGCATTAGTATGAATATAAATGCCACACTATTTTTATCATGACTCATCTGGGAATTTAAAGAAGAGGCAGTCTTCCCTCCTGTAGCTGAGAAAGGCCAGGAAAAAGCCTCTGGAGGATTCAAGCAGCTGGGCTGGAGAAACATTTTGGTTTTGTGCAACTTGTAACTTGAAGCATTTGGAAAGTACAGTAAATACAGAGACAAGGGAGGAAAAAGACTTGGGCGTATAACTAGTTAGTAAAGGAAGAGTGTTCCAAAAGAAAAGATGGGTAGTACTTCTCTGTAGCACTTCTCTGAATGTTCTATATAGCCCTGATCTTTCCCATTATTACTGTAGAGTTTTTTAACACTTGATGAAATGTTAAAAACAAATTGGAGTAGCTTGTCACACAACCACAGAAGGCAATTACGTTGAGGATGGCAGAACCTACTTCATGGCAACACAGACAATGACATCTCTGTGGCTGTGATCCTGATTATGCTGAAGCCAGCTCTCCCATCTTGGGATACACAGGAAGAATTTGAGTTTAAAAGAATTGCAAAATGTTTTAGGGAAGTCGTGTGTGTCTGTGTCCTGAATCCTTCTCCTGATTGTTTGGCATTGCTCTCTCACAACCCATTCGATCAGCACAAGTGAGGGCAAGCACGCAGACAGATGTGGACAAGAGGCTGGTGGGAAGAAGGTGGAAACTTTTAAAACTAGTTTTGCCTCTTTAAAAATACTATGTGAAATGGCACCAGGGAAGACCTGGTCTGGAGAAAGGAGATCTCTGCATCCCCCTCCAGGAAAAGGGCAGTGATCTAGGCTTAACTTGGAGAGTCTGTGTCTCAACTTATCCTTGCTGCAATGAACTTTTGTGGCAATCCACTGAGTTAGAGAATGCTGTCCTTACCAGAAGAATAAATGGTCTCATGGTGTCCAGCCTTGCAAACCAAAGTTCACCCAGAAACAGCTCTGGTCAGGAGAGCAGAGTGGAAAAAATACCTAATTTTAGCAGAAAAGGTCAACTTTTGTGCATTGGTTTTGTATATGGGTGCAAAAATTATTTTCTCAGTCACATTTAACTCCAAATTGTACATTACATGTATTAGTATAAACTTGACAGAACATTTTCTTGCTGGTATTTTAAAATGAAAATTAATTTTAAAAAAATCAAAAGGAACTATGAGAAAGCTATTCCTGATTAAATTTTTCTCTCTCCCTGTAAATACACTGCATGTACTGGGGGCTCCCTCACAGCCTGTCATGCCCCTCTGCCCCAGTCAGGGACAGGACAGGACAGGACAGGGGGCAGCCTGGGCAGACTCAGCCCTGGGCCTATGTCATATATGTGACATTCTTTTACATCAAAAAGATGAATTTAGTGATGCCTTAGATATTCCCTCACTTAAAAAAGGCCAGGTGAATTTGGGGTGTAGATCTTGCCCAGGAAAACACCAAGGATGTCTATTTTGCCCATGAAGGTGTGACACTCTGCATACCCACTGGTTTAGCACTCTAATGAAGCAGCCACATTGTTTTCATCCTAGCGGATCCCACTTCAGTGCTCCCCATTCAGCACCTAGCCAGGCACTCCCCCTCCACTACTTTAGCAGACATCATTCAAATTAGATATAGATCACATCTTCAGTTCTCACTGAGCTCTTCTTTCTGGTTCTTCCATAGGCATTAAAAATGCCAGTTCCTGCACCCCTACAATTTAACCTCTGAAGAACTGAGTAGCAGGTAAGTGCAAGCTCCTTCCTTTGGATAAACATTGGAGATGATGAGGTTCTGGTACTTCAGATGATACTGTAATTTTTAGCCCATAACCCTGTCATGGGTCAATGTCATGTCATTTTAACCCATAATTCTGTCATGGCTCCAATCCATCAGTTCTACCTTTGTGAGCACTTTGCATCTCTCTTAGCCTGGCCTTAAGAAACTTGCACTAGGAGACCAGAAAGCAAGGAGCAAACAGGTTAGTGTGCCTCAGAGGAAAATAAGGTTTTATGTGGCTTGCCTAGCATCACAGAGGAATCCTGGCCATAGGTCTAGCTCTCTAAACTTGCATTTCATTGAACTGGCATGAAATAATTTCTTTGCTGCAACACATTCAATCAGATTCCCAAATTCATTAACAAGGGTTTTCCAGGTAATGGCCTCCTCCTTCACTGCAGCATCATGATACCAGAGCACCTGAAACATCTTCAAAGTGCACACACAGTGCAACAAAATTGTCTCAGATGTAATCTTAATATAGACGTTTTTAACTTTTGAAGGCTAAAACCTGAAACTTATTTTTTTGATTTTGAAAGGCGTAGTATAATTTTAACATGTGTTATCCAACAATTTTAAGTTGTTAAAGAAGCCCTTGTAAAATCTGCTTTCTTTGGTAATATGCATGCTGTTATTATAACATGCAATAAGTTCCACAAGCAAATTAAATGTGAAAGACCAATTATACACTGCCTTTTATGTTAGTGAGTAGTTTTCAAATGTGGGAAGTATAATAAGTACATTTCTTTCTGAGAGGGGAGTTTTAAGTAGTAGTTTTTTACATCCAGTCCATACTTATATTTCCTTTGTGGCAATGACTGTGAGGAGCTCAGATGAGAAGAGTTAGGACCTATAATCTCAAAGACAGATTTTGCAATCTTCACTCACTTGAATGTTCTTTCTTCAGTTGTGTCCAGTAAGACAAGAAACCTGAATTTGTGAGGTACTGAAGTGAAAGCCATCTGATGAGTGACAGAGATTCAACATAAGAAGATTCAGGGCTTCTTGGTACCACCTACACCAACAAGAATGTAAGACTCACAATGTGGGGCTGCTCAGCCCCATTGCAAACAAGGGAGATGAACAGCTAGTGCCTACAGAAATGGCAGGAGAAGGTGCAGGAGGGCTGGAGGCAGGACGGAGAGCCTGCCCTGCAGGGATGTCCCTGGCACCCTGCACACAGTACATGTGGCCGAGGAGCCACGGGGAGTGCTCAGCTCCTGACACCCCATCTGCCAGCAGCATGGGGGGCCTGCAGAGTGAAGGAGGTACATCCTCCCAGCGTGCCAGGTGGGAGTCAACACCTGCATCCTCTTTGAAAGAGTTCCTTCCTCTCCATGCCACGGAAAAGTTGTACACAACATGGAATATGCAGAGTGACAGCAGTTGGCAGCTGCTTAAGCCCAGGCAACTATTTCATCATTAGTTTGAGTGCACAGTCATGCAAACTGATCACGTTTATTGCTGATTTTGTTTATACTCCTGTATACTAACATGTTTTCAGCCAAGAGTAACTCCCTTGTTCAGACCCAAGTCATTTGCAGCAGAAGTGATCCTCAACCCTGCTGCATCTGTGTGCACCCTTACGAAAACAGAGGGTGGGTGGCAACAGTATTGGGAGCAGTGCCAATCTTGCCTTGCCAATATGGATGTATACTCAAAAATATCCAGAGCTACTGTACACAGGGAACTGTGGTAAAAAGGACAAGCAGATGTGATTTACCTAATTGATGGCCTAATTAAGATCTGAAGAAGAGGTGGGTGATTTAGTGCTGTTGGAAAACAAGTTATTGAAAGGATTGAAAATTGATATAAAAGGTCTCAGTGGTGTTTAATAAACAGAATTCACTCAAAAATGTTTTTAAGTGTTCCAGACCTCATTTTCTACAACAGCTCTGCCAGACTATGATCACCATGTTCAGTACAGAGCCAAGAGAGCACAGCTGGGGTGAGTGGGGGTTGCCACTGTTTTCTTGCTCTCCTCTGTTTGATGTGATGCCTGTCCCTTAGACTGTGGCATTAGTCAGTAGACAAAACAGTGTGCAACATGTCTCTCACTTCAGTGAAACTCCCACATTCATTATAACATGTTTTGTTCAGCAATTTCCACTCAGTTGCATTTTTAAGTGCTTCAAAACAAGTTGCTCTGGGCTGGATGTGGTTTAAAGAGCAGAGAATTGCAATGCTCAGGCCTCAGGTGAGCCTCCTGGAGTTTACCTTCTCCTTCTATTTGCTCATTTCCCACTTTTTTTTTTTTCTGTTTTCCACAAAAAGGAATAAACTGCTGATCTTCCACAGTGTTGTCAAATCCTAGCCATCAGTCATAAGGTGGTGCTGCACCATGAGGGAAGCCAGATGTCTCTAGGCCAGCCTTGCTCTTAGATTTCTAAAACAGATATTTGGGCAGGGGAGGCTGGGAAGAGAAAACTTCTGCTTGATTGTTTGGAAGCTCAGTAGTTTTTTTTTACAAAGATGGTCTTGAGATGAGTGAGGAGCAAAGGCAATGTGTAGGTGACAAGGAAGGATCTTGCACAGTCTGAATCACTTAGCAGTTTGCCCCACAGGAAAGGAAACCATTCAGTCCAGGGAATCACTGGAGATGGGATCACTGACAGAGCTACCTTTGAAGTCAGCGTTGGTGCCACAACTGGGCAAAGGGAGTGAATGTGAGTGACAGCAAATCTGGCTTCCCGTGTAAAATGATCCTACTTGCAAGTCACCTCTCATTTTTTTATCTGGAGAGCTCATCAAGCTATGTCATGTTCATACCATACTTGTGTAGAGGAGGGATCTCACACCTGTGGGATACTGCCTTAACCACCATCAGCAAAGAATCTTATCACTTAGAAAAGGAGATTATTAAAGAATCTGGTTTCCTAAAAATAGAGTCTGCAGGTGTTTTGCAAATCCAGCTTCCCACACAGACATAAAGGGTTTGATCCTTCTAGATTGATTCAATCAAATTTGACACAGATGCAGGGATTCAAAGGTAATTAACATCTTTAAAAAATATGAGAAGGTAAGGAGAGAGCCTCTATGAGACAGCCATGTGAAAACAACCAAAGAATCTATTCTGGAGAGAGACTTCATTATACTATCGTCACAGGGGAGAGGGACTGAGGAAGGGGAAAAAAAACCAACAAGCAAGGAACAATTTTCCCCAAAATGTCAATCAAAATAGCACCTTCTTAGATACTAAACTCAATCATAAGACATAGCTCAGTAGAAACTCTGACTCCAGTAGCTGAGATGTTCACAGGATAGTTTGTTCTCTGTGGGAAGCCACCTTCATTGAACCTGCTTCCTCCACTTGGTCAAAAAAAAAGTGTTAATGATCTTCCCAGTACAGTGCTTGCCTTTAAAGACTTGGGGATTGTTGCAGGAAGGGCCTTGAAAGAGTGAATGAAAAATATGTTTTGCTGATGGTTGAAATTAGTTGTGGTTTAGATTGATTTTATTTTAGTTTTATGACAAAGTCTGAAATACTTAGATGTATTTTCTTGTACATTTGTAGTGGAAAATGAAATATAGCAAATCTATGAATAAGCATTATCCAGTTCTTGTTTTAAAAGCCTATAGAGATCTAGCCCACAAAATAAATGAGTACAATATCACTGAGTGCTGGACTTTCTTCAGAGTTAGTTGAAAGATGAAAAACCATAATGAGACCTGCTAGCTTAAGCAAGAAGGATATTAGTATCCAGCCAATAATATTATTCCCTTCTCTTCTGCACCCTGTTTATTTCAGGAAGCCGGTGAAGTTCTGATCTTCAAAAATGTAGCCTGTGTACTACTGAGGGGAGAGAAATATGCAAAACTGTTGATGTGGCTTCATTGTGGGTTTTGAAGTGAACCAAGGTGTTTATTTTGTTCTCTTGCTATTTGTACCCAGTTGAGAATTGGCCCCATTCAGCACAATAGAAATGCCACTTATCAGGTGATTAGAAAGATTTAAACAGGAAACAGGATCTATTTTTTTTTGTTGTTTGTGGGCTTTTTTAGGGTTTTTTTTAGGTTTTTTGTTTGTTTGTTTGTTTTTGTTTTTGTTTTTTTTTTGTTTGGTTTGGTTTTTTTCTGTTTATTTGGTTGGTTGGTTGGTTTTTTGTTTTTATTTTGGGAGGGTTGCTTTTTTTGAGGGCTTTCTTCGTTTTTTTTGTTTTTTTAAGACATCAGTTACTGTCCAACATACTCTTGATATTGGAAAAAAGGAGCTGGGAAAAATTATTTATGAAATTTTCAGGTATAGGTAGAGTCAGGAAGGGACTTGGCAGCTATGTCTACTCCTCTCACTTGCTGCTTTATCTTGGAGGTGCCTGAGGTATTGAGGATACTAAGTGCCTGACACTGGGAATTGCTGAGAAGCCATCAGCACCAAACAAATTTCTGTCTCTGAAGTCCTGGCAGAACTCCCAAGGAGGCAGCAATCAAGCTCCTGTGGCCTCCATGGGTTGGTTCCAATGCTACAGTTCCAAAAACTAGGGTTTGATCCTCCAGTTTCTGCCACTTAAAACCCCATGAAATCTGTTTCTTTTCAGCCATCACTCTTGGCTAGACTATGAGTCAAATTTAGGATTTTCCATCCAAGCTCTTAATTTGTTTCCCCAACAACACTGAAAGAACTAAGTATGTGCTTTGGATACTTGCTTATTGCCTAAGACCTCATATACATTATCATCTGACACACTGCACAGCTGGGCACACAGCTCCAATGGGATCTTCTAGTCCAGCCATATCATATCAAAAAAATCTATAGTAACTGTCCCTTCTAACCAGAACAGCTTTCCACACATCCCCAGGACCACCAAAACCAGAACTCCTTGGACCTGAAAGCCCTCAGAGTGCCCACTTGCTCAGATTTGGAGAGATTTTGAATGGTGCAGGTCATATTGACTGAAGCTGTGACTGTCTGGACAATAGAGGATTGAGGAGGGAACAGCCCTATATAAAAAGAGGTAACATTTCAAAAACACCTTATTTCTGCTGGAAGTCAAGCATTTCCTCCATGCTCATCTCCAGTGAGAACTACCCTGGAATTTTTCCCCCTGAAGCGCTAACTAGTCTGCTATAAGAGAAAGCCCAGTTGAGTTTGAAGTGGCAAGCATGCTTAAATTTGCTGCAGGCTTCAGTACCCCTGAGGGTCCTAAGGCCTACGAATGATTTTTATTCATTTAAAATTAAATAGAAATTAAAAAAAAAAAATCAATACAGCTGAAAAAGAAGACACTGGAGAGTTTTGTAACCCCCTCACTCTCCCTGTGGTGTTTCTTCTTCAACCTAACAGGATCTCCCTTATCTTTTCTTCCAGAGAAAATTCTGCTTTCATTCAAAGCAAAGAAGAACTTGACACATGGTCTGGAAAAGGCAAAAAACATTGCTGCCATAACCACGTCTGCTGTGAATTAGGACTGTTGGTGTGTTTGTTTGCATATTCTGCCAGCAGTGTATATGGAGAAAAGCTCCAATGAAAGTGCTGTCACAGAACAACTTATTACTGCACCACAGGGTATGACTGCAGCAAAGATGTTGTGTTTCACCAGCCCCAGGAACACTGCAGTGGAGACCATGAGTTACACTTTGTCACACAAGAGGAGTGTTTAGTGTTAGTGCCTGTGCTGATATCCGTGCTTCCACATCTTCCACGCTGCTACTTATATTTAAGCCCTGCTGAGGCTACTGAAGATGCATCTGCCACACTTCTGTCAGACACCCATCTACTCTGCAAGAGTAGCACGGGCTGACCCATGGGAGCACAGATTTAGTGTTTGGAGGGAATTTTCCTTGCAGTTTGTGAAAACAGGAAGCTCAAGGAACAAATGTCATCCAGCCAACTTGCATTAACAGATGAAATACTGTAACCCTGTCGTTCAGCCTATGGTTACCTCTGTGCTATTCAGCTAAATATTCCCCAAAATATTCAAATATTTCTGGGAAATGCTTGTCAGCACATATTTAGGTGCTACAAACCCTTCTTAATCTTCATACATTTCCCCCACATTTCAAGTGTATTAGCTCCAATGGCATTGAGATATCATTGGCATGGGAGAGCTCAGTGGGATTCATAATAACCCTTATTTAGGGGGAATTATAGAGTCCATTTATAAAATAAAAAGTCATTTATACTATGGTTTGTCAAATGAAGAAAGTGTTTATGGGCCAGGTTTGGATCTGGTGATGTGGGTGGGAATTTTGCTACTGCCTTGAGTTGTATCCAGTATGGTCCTTATGCTGCACACCATATGTCTTGCTAACCACCACATAATCCCTCACCCCAAACTGCTACCTCCTCTACTTTTTTGGAAGAATATCTAAGAAGACAGATTACTGCAAAGTACCCTCCTTGTTTACAAAGAAGACTAAAAGCATAATTATTTTAGGAGTTCCTCAGTGATAGGAAAATCTAGATTTCAGACAGAGATGCCAGATGATCTAGTCATTGATTTCAGAAAAAAGATTTCTGCAGGTACTGCACTCTGTTCTGTTTCATGTCTCTGCACCCGCCTCTCACTGACTCCTGGCTGCCATTTTAAAGAACAGTATGGAAATTATTTCAGACATGTAGAAGATGGGGTGTGATTCAGTTCGAGATCTCAGTGGGCTGCAGGGATGAAACTGGTGATTGTGAAAAGTCTTCCTACACATTTTCCATATATTTTACATGTCATCCCACAAAACGAATGAAAATAGAAGAGTCCATTTTACCAAAGCTGTGAGAAGAGTATAGAAACCAGAAAGGTGAGTAAAATATGCCAGAATGCCTCCATTTCACATAAGCCATTCCACAAAAACCAGGGAGCAGTCATCTTCCACACACGATATTTCTTAAAACCTCTGCCACTAATCCAATTCCTTCATCATGTATTGTGTGCAGTGTGCTCAAGATAGAGAAATAATTCAGACAGAACAAGATATCTCCCTAAGAAAATGCAAGAAGTCTAAAAGTGGAATCAATAGCCAATGGTAATTTAAAAAACTGGATTTGGGCTTGTGTGAACAGGCAGATCAATATTACTGAAGTTTTGAACAAGGTACTTTCGGAGGAGATTTGAAATGAGTGAGGGAGTTGCCCCATGTACTGCAATGAGAAAATATTTGGATAAAATAAAGCTGATATATTGATTTAAAAGGTAATTTCCTCATGAGACCCTTTTAGACTACATTATTTTGGTCATTATAGAACTTCTGATGATCCTGTACTGACAGAAATAGTATCTTAGACACAGGGAAGTGTGTGAAGAAAGGCATCAGGATGACCATGTGAAAAGGACTTTATTCTGCAACACCCTCAGACAAAAAGCATGCTGCCTGAAGTACACTGACATCTTAAAGCCTCTCTGAGCTAATTTCCAGCATCCTACTGGGACATCTAGGATGGGGAACTCTATCTATGTAGGCAACCAATGATCTTATGGAGGGATCATATTAAACCACTAGAAGCAGCATGTGTTTGTCAAGATCCAGCTTTGTGGTTGCAAAGGGTGCTAAATTTTAGATATTCAGTGCTAACTAGGGAAGGCTACAAGAAGTTTTAATGTCTTACATCAACTTTCGCCTGAACTCTATTCAGCTCTGCCTGACTCTATGCAATATGGGACATATTGATATGTGTCAGTTCTGTCTGGAGGGATGTACCAAAAATATATCAATCTTGGTACATGATGAGACTGAATTGAATATTAAATTGTTATTCTACATAGGCAACACATTGCCTAGATTGACTCACACATACAAAAAGAAATGTCTGACTTAATTTCTGTGCTTTTTATGTCATTTTTGTGCATTTCTGTAATTTTAAGAAGAATCTGGTCTACTTTCACAGCTGAAGTTTGTTTCTTGTGAAAGAGGAACAGTGACATCCTGTGGTTCAGCTATAGTAAAAACATATATTTTATCACTACCCTTTCTTGGATGTATTTTCTCTTTCTCTGTATAACTTAGGGAGAATAGAATCTAAATTTTGGC
>VZTT01067102.1:0-14684 GCA_013400855.1 Buphagus erythrorhynchus
AAAAAAATAAGACGAAATTAAAGTTACTTCTAGGAAGCAGCAGTGAAGTGGGAAACAAGGAAAACAGCCATATTTTAGCTGAACAGAACTGACACAGTAAAGCTGATGGAAAACCTAAAAACACAAAGGGAATTGGCTCTTATCTTCCTGATTGGTATACAGCATTCTACAAAGCATAGTGCAAAAACAATACCCATTATATTTAAATATTAAAAATACAAAATCAGATTTCAGTAGATGATTTTTGATTCAACAGTCACAGGCTTCTATAAATTATGCTCTCTGTCAGGTGGGTTCAGTATTTGGTCCCGGTTTTCTTCGTACTTCTCGATCATTTTCTGCATGTCATGGTCAGCTCCAATAACCTTGGAAAGAAGAACACTGGAAATAACTGACACCATAAAACTTGGTTTCTTTTGAGCAGAACAGAACAGAACTACCAGTGCAGCCAAACTGGGATACTCCTAGGGATCTGCCCAAGCTGCTTTCTGCTGGGAATTTGGCATTCCCTGAAAAGCTACATGGCTGATCATGCAAGCAATCCCAGTGAATAACCCCTGAAATTCCACTGCAGAGATGGCAGACCCCACTTTTATGCTATACATTAACAGCTATCACATTTGCCAGAGGTTGTCCTCCTCCAAAGGTTATCAGAAAAGCAGATTTATTTATTTTTACCACTACACAATGCTCCTATTATTTGGAAAGCACAACCCCCCACATGCCTAATTGGTTAAAATAATACTCACAAGTACTGGGCAGGAAACTTCAAACAGTGCACGTTTAATGAGCCACTCTTCATAGAGCTCGTGAATAGCTTCTAAATATTCCTAGAAAAGAGGCACTGGAATAACACAAATGCCTAGGGATGACACACACACTGCAATCTTTATCCATTTGGGAAGTAGTTAAAAGACACATATAAAAGCCTGCAACACATACCTTCCACTAACAAAAAATAAAAAGCATCAGAAGGTTTTTGAGAAAAATTAATATCCAGTACAAAGTTGAACTCCAGGAAGACCTCAAAGACACAGCTTACAGGAGCACAGGGCTCTCAGCTCCTTTTAAGATCGAACAACCATGATTCTCTCCCACAGGTAAAATGTTTTACAGAGAAAAATATAACAAAGTAAGGACAAAAAGGGCAAGGCTGCAAAGAATATGTATGGGAGGCACTTTCTGTGTCAACACATTTCCCTCAAATTCCCAGTTCACTTTTTCGTAACTCAATTTCCTCTAAAAGCTCTTCTGCCTCTCATCCACTGTTTTTTTTTCTTATGGAGATCACTTCACATTGCTCATTCATAACTGCTCCCCTCCTCTTCAGCAGAGCTGCAAAACAACACAAGGGCTCTTCAAATCCATTACAGGAGGATTTATTCTCAAGGCAAAATTTCACATGGTCCAAAATTTAGCTCTTTGCACAGATCTTCAGCTGACAATTGCTTCTCCTGAGCCACCCACCCAGAGCTGCAGAGGGAACTGCGTATCTGTCTGGTCAGGATTCTTTAGAAGCCTTGTGGCATGAAGGGCCATGCTTAAACTGGCACAGAAAGTCACTTTCCATCACCACAGTTTGTTCTAAAGCATATTCCCAAGCTCACAATTTTCGGAGAGTTGCTTCTTTTCAGCCACAGCAGAGACACTTCACACACAAACATCCTGGTGAGATGTGCCCCCAGAAATCTCAGCACCTGCAAGCCCAGGTATCCATGCTCCACCTGGGTCCTTTTGTGCCATTTAATGGTACAAAGGCAATTGACTTTTACATCCTAGAGAAGATTAGCAGTGGATTAATACTGCACCTAAAGTCAGCTACAGTGCACTGATTACTACAGCAGAACATCTGGGAGAGTCAGCATGCGTGACAGATCGTTTTGTAAAAAGAAATGAGAATTCAATATTCAGGGTTTAGTTTGCAGTGGAAACAGCTGCAGCACATTTTGGCAATATACTTAGGATACAATTTTAGTATTTAGATTGGAATCATTCCGTTCTCAAAGCTCCTTGTAAGCACATGTATCAGAGGAACTCCTTACCAGAGGAATGACTTTTTCCTCTTCCCTGCATCGTGTCTTTAGCCTCTCATAACAAACTTTAGGAGATGTCTGCAAATAAACTGCAGAAACAAAAAATTTAATAGTTATGTTCAAGGATCAGCTTTAAAAGCAAAGAAGAAACTCACTTCACAAACTATAGAAGGGCAGGATCCTGGCTTGGGTACCACCACTGGACCTCCCCTTTGGCACTGCCATGAATCAACCCATGAACCTCCCACAAACCCAAGCTGTCTGATGGTGCTCACTTTAATACTGAATCATGTGATTATTTATGGGCCAAGAAACAAGAATTATTTTTTCTCCCAGAAAGGACACCCACCCACAAACACAGCCTTCCAGACCCATGAAGATGTTACCTATCAAATCAACTGAAACATCAGTGTTGTTCTGGATCCAGTCAAACCATTCACTTAGGACAGCATAATCCACCTCTGGCATTTTTCCACTGCACAAACACAAGAGGCATCACTCACTGAGCAGCATGCAGAGATCAACTCCACACTCTCATTTTGCTCACCTGACCAGAATCCCTCCTCATTTACTCCAACACTTGTGAAAAGAAGGCAAACATTATGCCCACTCAAACTGAAGGCCACAAAAAACATTACTTATAAAATAGAAAGAACAGATCTTTTCCTTTTTTTTTTTTAAGTACTCAATGGTATTTATTGCTCAGGTTCTCTGTATCAGCATCAGTTCAAATCTGTCCCAGGACATGTCACCAGAAGGGCTGGATTTACTGAGCAGCACCAATAGTTCCTTACAGAAGCCACAGTACAAGGCAGAAAAAATATAATGTCGATGTCTCAATAAATTTACTCCCACTGTAAGAAATACTTGTGGAAAGAGTAGTGAAATATCCAATATGCTTAACTGGAACTCTGAACTCAGAGGACAGAATGTTGGAGACAAATGTCTCAAAGTTATCTCATCAACAATAATAAAGTATCAGACAACTAGAATAAGAGGGAGTTACTGAGGACATGTTAAAAATCACATACTGTGTTTTTATAAGTGCATCAATTTTCACTTATTAACATATTCCTGATTGTCAAATATTACTAATTTTATAGTATCCTCTCTTCAAAACTGGTGACAGAAACACATATTCCATAAGCTTTTCTACAGGCTTCTGCAGTAGAAAAATTTTTTAGAAGATGGAGTTGGGAGGCTCCTGTGCTCTCCAGCTGAATGATTAAGACCAGTTATGCCATTTTAAATAGGACTGAAGAAAAATGTTCCACAGATTTCTAAACCAGTTCCCTCGCAACTTGTTTTGATCACTTGTAAAACTGAGCAAAAGTAATAAAGATATTTCCCTAAGTATGGAAAAAAGCCAAATCCCTATCCCTGTTTGTACCACCCCCTCTTGATCTGCCATCCAGAAATGGGCTAACACTGGTCACTGCATCTCTTCTAATACATCAATTCTGGGCAGCAGGGACCTACATCAGCCAAACTCTGATTGTGCTCCTCTTCTCCAGGATAGGTGGGGGAAGCAGGAAGGTTGAAAGGAATTTTAAGTAAGAAAAAGCTCCACTGCTCTCACCCTAAAAGACAGACACATCCAAGTCAATTCTGCATTGACCTGCCCTGCAGACAACACACCTTTGCTTTCTCTGAGTAATCCTGGGAGGACTCTGACTCAAGATACATAAAGATCCAGGGAATATAAAAGGCACAAATGGTGTTTAAATTTCCTAAGTTTGCTGACATTTGACTCCCACCAAGTCATGTATTTACTGCCTAAGTCCAACATGAACAGAGTGACTTTTCCATCACAACTAGTGATGGATTCAGAGGGACAGTGAACTGCAGTGCTCACCTACAGCACACCCTGCACACTCCTGTGCACACATTTAAAACTGACCCAACACAGCCAGACTGACTCATTTTTAATGTGTCACAAAATAGCTACTTCCATACATTCCTCAGTTATTCCTTGTTCTATTTATAATCCTTTCACACATCCCTTTCTTTTGGCTTGCTGTTCGTACTATCAGCTGCCTTCTAGCTTGCTGTAACAAAACAAAGCAAATGCCTTTTTTACAAGATTTAAAAAGTGCTAAAGCCACAAAACATCTTAGGTGCCCTTAAAATTGTTGCTATTATTACATTAATTAACAGAGTTGACACAAACAGATTTAGCCTCATAGCAACTAAGTCTTTGAGGAAAAAGCACTTTGTCTACAATGGAAACAGAAGTCAGGAACTAAAAATGAGGATATTCCAGGCTGCTTGCACTGTGTAGACTGGGATGAGTAATGTGTGTCTCTCCCCACTTCCAAAGGCATTTCCGTGGCAGAGAGGTGCTCGTGCAGCATGGATGACACCTTGTGGCACAAACTGGTTTTGTCCCTCAAGGCCACTGAAAAACCTGCTAAAACCCATCTGTCACATACACTCCTCGACAAAAGGAGCATTCCAAACAAAGAAACAAATGCCTGATTCCTGCACTATTTCAGTTAGTTTGGGACGGGTGAGTTACACCTATGGCAGGTAATAGGTGATTCTTCTTTCTTTACTCACAGCCTACCAAGGCTTGCAGTCCTATTGTGATCCTGGCAATCCTGATTCTTAGCAAGAGCACAGGACCCTTGCAATTGGCATTGCAAGAAATGCCAATCCTGGATGCCAGGCTAGATAACACTGCCCAGTTCTCTCCCTCCTATAGTCTTATTCTTTATATCCTTGTGGGTTTTTACCTGTCCAGCATGTGTTTGATTCAAGCAAGATTTGGGTATTCAGCTGGAGAGCAGATAACTTCAACAGAGGGTGTCTAAATAATACTGAGTGCTAAATATTCAGGAGCACTGCTGAGAAAGGTTTTCCAGAGTCCTACAGGAAGTCGTCAGCACACTCCATACAAAACACACTGCCACTCCAACACAGAACTGGCAGATTTCACAGGCCCCTTAAATGCACATTACCAAAGAAATTATCATTTGATTACATATATATTTAAAATAATTAATCCAAGAAAGTAAAGTAGAAAACCACATCCCATACCTTCGATACAGGTTTTCCACAAAAATGTGTTTTGCACTGTGAATCGATCGCTCCATCATCCTGATGGGTGAAATCTGCAACAGAGAACTTCACTCTGTACATTTTCATGCTTGTTTCTTTTCACACTCATATGGCATATATGAAACACCATTTTCAGATCTTGGGAGAAAAACTTACTGGAAGGGTAGGAGCCACAAAACAAACAAGGACTCCTGTTCTTACTCTAATCTGTTATTCAGACATCACTTCAAAGCTAAGTGCTCAGCATGCAGCTGAGCAGTGGAAGGTAACCCAGGCTACAAAAAAAGCAGCAATCCACTTGGGGTCTGCAGGACAATGGGAACTATTGCTCCCCAAATTGCTGCCCCATCCCATGCATTACTGGGTCACAGCACAGGGCTGACATCAGACACATCCAAGAAAGGAAATAGGACTTTCAAAAGAAATAACTGCAGCTGACAGAGCCCTGCCCTCAGCCGGCCCTGCATGTGTTCCACCAGCACTTCATGTTGGAACAGGGAGATCCTCTGACACTCTTGGCCCGGCAGAGCAACTTCTCACAGGTTTCTGCACATTAATGAAGCAAAAATGGCTCCTACAAGGCTCAAATAACAAAAAAGCTCAGATTGAAATACAGGGAAATCCTCAGGAATTCTTGAATGACCTTCTTCTCCAACAGAACAGGATTTCTATTGTCTTGGGAAAACACCTCTTCCAGAAACCTAATGATTATATATGCCACTTTCAGATTTGGCACCGCTAAAAGTTTGCCCTGACACAAACTCAGAAGAAAGAACATAAGAACAATCATTAAAATATAAGCATGGCATCTAAGACTAGATCTTGTAATCAGGGAATGGAAGACAGCATAGAATGTAACAAAAGGTGTTTGAAGGAGAAAAGAATGAAGAAATCTTGATAAAAAGGTAGGATGTGAAATTTAATATTAAAAAAAAAGAAAAAATGACAAGGAAAAGAAGGATGTAAACCACCTGAAAAAGCAATAGAAGATGGAAGTATTTTGCATAAACACAAGAAGCAATGGCTAAATTTGTACGAGACAGCAGGAAGCAGTACTATGAATTCTAACATGAGATTACTTGGTGTTTGCCAAAGATTTGAAATAATGAAATTACAGACAAGTCACTGACATGAAATGAGGAAGAGATTTGTGCAAGCCTAGCTCTGGAGGGTGTGCCCAAACAGCAGGATCAGTTTGGGAAAGTTGTGAGCAGGCAGGAGGCAGAGGTTTTATCCCCAGAGCACACGCTGGGCATATCAATGTCTGCACCACAGAAATTCCTACTCACTGCAAGAACAAAGGATGAACACACACAGCATCTTAACTCTTGAATACAAAGTTAAAAGGATTTAGCACTCATAACCACATCTAATTACTCTTAAAATTAAAAGAAGTTTCCTCACCATGGGCTTGGTGTGCTGCTCCAGCATGGTCAGCTGGACATAGGTCTGCAGAGTTATCCCCCACCTTGAAGCATCCTGGTACATTAAGCCCTGAGGTCAGAGATGGAAGCAGGACAGATGGACATTTGTTAGGACAAACAGCACAACAGGAAGTTGGGTATTTAGGAAGCTTTTGCCCTACAACAGCATTGCTCTAAGTCCACTAAAACAGCTGCCATCAGGTTTGACAAGAATTAAGTGATCATTTGCCCTCCATAATGGAGATGAGAATTACGGCCCTGTCTCTACAGACATTGAGTGGGAGGTTGGCTGAAGTCAGCAGGAATTAGTTACTCTGCACATGGAACAGTTGGAACCAAGCAATGACAAAAAACCTATCTACTACTCTATTTTTGTGCATTGACAGACTCTCAGTACACCAGTGCATCTAGAAATCATACAGGGGTCTAAGTATGGTCTGGGCCTCAGAAAAGGTGTCCATTAACACAGGCAGCTGTTCTTCCCAAAGGATCCTCACAGCAGCTCCCAGGTAGCTGTTCCACTTTCTGATTGCTGCAATTCCACACACACATAGAACTTACAAGCAATAATCCATTCTGCACAGCAGAGAAAGGCTCTCACTCAAAATAAAACATCATTCAGTGTCTGTTGGCTGAGGTGACAAGTTTTAAGCCAGCAGCACAGCTTCAGCCCACAGGTCTGACCTTCTCCTTTTCTCCCTGTCAAGATCAGACTTTCCCAGTGCTCCAAGGCTGCTCTGGTGTTGTGCAACACGTGCCCCATCCCTTCACCAACAATCAGAAAGGCATCAGCAGCTCCTAGGAGGGTCAATTCACTGTTCCAGAGGGTCTGTGCTAACACTCATGGTATTTGACACATGGTAGGGCAAGCATGGTTTGGGGTGTGTCCACATCACAGACTGCAGAGCCTGAGCACAGATCCCTGCCTCAGCCACCTGGGGTTTGTGCAGAGGGGCTGAGCCCCAAGCACAGCACTGACAGCAACAACCACTTCCAGCAGCCCAGCAAGGCTGGTGTGCAGCTGCAGCTGGGACCCAGGGACATCCCTGAGGGGAACAGCTCCAAGAAGCCTCGGCCACCCAAAAGGCAACAGAAGCCCTCAACACCTCCACTGGGCTGAATTTTCCGTATCTGCAGCAGCCACAGGTCACAGATTCATACAATGTTAAGGGGTTGGAATGGACCTTAAATCCCATCCAGTGCCATCCCTGCCATGGCAGGGACACCTTCCACTGTCCCAGGCTGCTCCAAGCCCCAGTGTCCAACCTGGCCTTGGGCACTGCCAGGGATCCAGGGGCAGCCACAGCTGCTCTGGGCACCCTGTGCCAGGGCCTGCCCATCCTCCCAGGAAGAGTTTCCCAGGCTCCACAGGGTAGGTGCTCCAGGCCCCTCAGCACCTCCATGGTTTCCTCTGGACTCACTCCAACAGTTCCATGTCCTTTCTACGTTGGGGGCACCAGAGCTGTTCACAGAACTCCAGTCAAACAACATTAACTGATGGGATCCACCCCTCACCTAGAGTGACATCCTTCCCTTCTTTGAAACAGGCACAAGCACATTTAGGAACAACTGCCAAACTCAGGGCTTACCTCCCTGGGAATTGCTTTAAGTCACACCCCACTGGACACCCAGTCCTTGACAAAACCACATATAATATGCAATGTTTCTATTGCATGCATGTCTTAATCGCAGTAGAAGCTCTTTTGCTTCATAGAGCTTTAGGTTTTGCCGTGTGAGATTTGGATCACACCTTTTGCAGCATTTTTGCTGGCTGATAAAAAGCCATCACACATGTCTTGCTAAAAGAAAAAATCACTGTAACTGCAGAAATAATTTCTGCCACTTACCAGGATATTATGACCTCGAACATTCCTCCACTTGCTCAAGGGTTCCTTCAAAACCTGGTTAAAAAGAATTACTCCATGTTAAACACATCTTAGATTCAAAATACTTAATGTGACCCTACAAGTGTACAGCTATTTTTAAGGAATACTTGTGCAGTAAATCAGAGTATTCAGGACTTGTATTGGGAAGCTCATCCTTACAAAAGAGCACTGAATTCTGTAACACAAAAGGTTATAATGAACACTGCTAAAAATAGAGAAATGTCAATATCCAATGTCTTCTTAGCATTTTTAAACACTGATTAGATTAGCCCATCCCCTCACAAATTAATTTCTCAGAAAGTAACACCTGCCAGCAGAGGAGGAGAATCAGACTGCTGCCACATTTGTGTTCATTTCATTTTTGTGTTCTAACAAAATGTATTCAAATATTTTACAAAATTAATCAGAAAAGCTTCTACACTGAATAGAAAAAATCACAAGAGACCTGTCTGGTTTGAACAGGGTCTAAATCTGCAACAATATTGTAGAGTCAGGCCTAGGAGAATCTCATCTGCCTGGGAACTTAAGTAGCTACTTAAAAATGCTGCACTGTATGCAAATTAAAGTCTGTTATCCTTTGGATTAACAGTTAATTACTTCATAAGGACTACTCTGTTAAATTCCCAAATAACATCTGGCAACCCAGCATTTCTAGGAGGACTCCTAAAACTTATTACCAAATGTGTTGCCAGGTCTGCTGGGGAAAGCATTCATATCTGTTTACAAAATCAATTGTTCACTGAGGTTTGACCTTGATTTTGTTTCAAATACAAGCCTGTCCTTCCCCTAACCTGGTTCTAAGCAACACGAAATCAAATAGCAGATCAGTCTAAGAAATCTCCTGAAACAATTCTAACAGATTTTCCTTCTTTAAAAAGCCACCTATTCACTGGGATCTGTTATATGGCATAGGTATTTTTACATGATTCTTTACTTTGCTTTCACCAGACCCATCTAAGATTTCAGTGACATGAAATGGCAATCAGGCAAGTCCAAACATGCCCATGCTCTGTGGGTTGCTGTTATTTTATAAAGGTACAAACTCTGATTCACAGGTTTTACCAGTATCTTGGCATCCAGTACATACTACATTTCTCTGCTGCAATTTGACAATAAAAAGTTTGGGTGGTACCCCAGCAAGCCCATGGTTCAGCCCCTGCTGCTCCCTCCTCATGCACTGAAGGACACGTTGGATCTAAGACAAGCAGCTGCTCAGTGAGGGAAATAAGGACAAAGAAATGTGCACCCAGTACCTCAATGCGGGTAGTTTGTGCAAAATAATCCAGGCATGTTGTTTTTCCACTTGCAATGTTGCCCTCAACACAGATCTGGTGAAAAACAGAGCCACTTTGAGACCCACAGTGGGAAGAGCAGTGAACAACCGTGTGTTAGAAATGCACCCTGCTCATTCCAACATGCCAGTTCCCTATGCTGGGAAGAGATTATTTCATGGGAAGGCACTGGGGATCCGTTTGGATGTTGTCATTCTCCCAGACTACCACTTTTTCCCTCCCTGCTACCCCCACAGCTAGCCCCTGCCCTGCTTCCAGCTTCCCTCCCCTTCCCAGGACCCCAGGGGTTCCAGAGGGTCACCTGCTGCTCCTCACTCTGCCACAACCCACCTCAGAGACCTGACTCCCAACTTAAAATAAGTGCCAGCTGAAGTAATAATTTCAGCATCTATTATATAGATAGCTTAAACCTTAAGAGAGATCACACTTTTATTTTCAGAAACCTAAACAACTAAAATAAACTAAGAGAATTTTTTTCAACTGTCTTAAAATAACTTATAGCCCAGGGGGGTTATATAAGGCAATGGCAAGGCTACACATGCAACATTGAACCCAAACTGCCACTTGTCCTGACAGAAGCCCTCACAATTCTTGCATAGATCTCTCACAATTTTATTACAATTTTCAGAACTAGACCAGCATAGCCTTGCACAGAGTATGACCAAGTGACAGACTCACCACTACACAGTGACACAGCTAAGGCCTACAGCTGCCAATACACACACACTCAAATTATAATGGAATTATAATGAAAGAGGCTGCACTTTTTATTTTGTTTTCTGAACAAAATGTAAATACTTACAATTCTCTTTCTAGCATCTTTTTTTATCAGATGCTTATCTAGAAGGGAAATAAACAACAGTTAAAACCAAAGCGATCTTCATAACTTAGTTATACTGAGCCTCTTAATGTGAGAACCCCCAGGACATTTTTAGGTTCCCTATAGCTTAATATTACTATTTTCTAAATTATCAACCTTCAAGGTTTTAGCTAATTATTGGGTTATGTAACAGACACATTGTGGCACTGACTGACACAAGATTTAGCTGAAGTTCTCCACTGTCCCTGATACTGCCAAGAGTACAAGTGCTCACACGTTAGATTTTTGCTACATCTGCTGCTCCTCAGGGGGTTTGCACAGGGGAAAAATGAATTTTGGAAAGACCAGGTGGAGCAGCACTCACTGGCCTCACAGCCCGGCAGGGTAAGGGTGAGGACTGCACAGCAGCTCCAAAACAAGCACCTGACACCTCAAAACTGTGGTAAAAAACTGTCCAAGCCCAAGCTGAGCTTACGAGACCCTTCACCCAGCCAAGCACGGCAGGAAGGGAGGAACGGGCTCGGCGGTGACACCTGGTTAGAGCTCCAGGGTCTGACCCCGCTCCTGCTGCCCCAAAGCCCCGCTCCAGGGTCTGATCCCGCTCCCGGGTCTGCCCCCGCTCCAGGGTCTGCCCCCGCTCCTGCTACCCCAAAGCCCCGCTCCCGGGTCTGCCCCCGCTCCCGGGTCTGCCCCCGCTNCGCCCGCTCCCGGCTCTGCCCCCGCTCCAGGTTCTGCCCCCGCTCCCGGGTCTGCCCCCGCTCCCGGGTCTGACCCCGCTCCCGGGTCTGACCCCGCTCTCGCTCCAAGGTCTGACCCCGCTCCTGTTCCCCCGGAGCCGCTCTCGGGTCTGAGCCCACTCCCGGGTCTGAGCCCGCTCCAGGGTCTGACCCCGCTCTCGTTCCCCCGGAGCCGCTCTCGGGTCTGCTCCCACTCCTGCTCCCCCGGAGCCTCTCCAGTGCATCCCGAGGGCTCGCAGGTAGCCGAAGCCGGGCCCAGGGGCGGCCACCGGCCCGTCCCATCCCGTCCCCGCGGCTCCGCCCCGCACTTACGGCCGGCAGCGGCGCGGGGCGGGCCCGCTGAGGGGCCCGGGCCGGTACTGCCCGCGCGCCGCCGGGCTCGCGCCCAGGCCGCGCCCCGCCGCCACATCGCCCATCCCGTTGCCACCCGCACCCCCAGGGACCCACTTCGGCCCGCCCCAGCCCTTCCGCCTTCGCGCCATCACTTCCTCCCCCCGGCGCTCTGAGGCGGGGCTAGTTCAGCGCTGGCAATGGCCCCGGCATCACCTGTGTCGTCGACCACGGCATCTCCCGGGCTCCCGCGGCCGACCCAGGGTCCCGGTCCCGCCGCGCACCGCCAGGGCCGCCCGGCCGCCATGGCGTGGCTGGAGGTGGACTGGGCCTTCCTCCGCTCGCCGCGGATCTCGCTGAAGATCTCCCGCATGGTACGGCCGGGGGCGGCCCCGGGGCCCGCGGGCAAGGCCCGGGCCGGCGCTGACCCCTGTCCTCTCCTGTCCCGCAGTTGCTGGGGCTGGCCGCCATCATCTGCTTCGTGGTCTCTGACGCGCACGAGGCCTACGTGGTGGTGGTCGGCATGGAGACGGGGATCACCGTCCTGTTCCTGCTGGTCTACCTGCTGAAGCTCGACGCGCGGATGCGGTTCTTTTTCTGGCCGCTGGCTGTGAGTACCCGTGGGCTCCGAGTACCGGGGTGCTCTGGCTGTGAGTACTGATGGCTGTGAGTACCGATGTCACCTAGCCGTGGGTACCAATGTCCCCCGGCTGTGAGTACCAATGTCCCCCGGCTGTGAGTACCAGTGTCCCCTGGCTGTGGGTACCAGTGTCCCCTGGCTGTGAGTACCAATGTCACCTGGCTGTGGGTACCAGTGTCCCCTGGCGGTGGGTACCAATGTCCCCCGGCTGTGAGTACCAATGTCACCTGGCTGTGGGTCCTGCTGTCCCCTGGCTGTGAGTACCAGTGTCCCCTGGCTGTACCAGTGTCCCCTGGCTGTGAGTACCAATGTCCCCTGGCTGTCGTGGCTGCTGGCTGTGAGTGCCAACAGGCCCGTGAACAGAAAGGATCACCTGTCCCAGGGGACGTTGTCAGCTGGCTCAGTTACTGTTTCTGTACAGGTGAGGCAAGCCCCAGTGTTGTGTGCAGGTTGAGGCAGTGTTTTCTAAGAGAGCGTTCTGTTCCATTAGTTCCTGGATGGCTGCTGGATCCGATAACAGCCCCTCCCAGCACTGTTTGCCTCGCTGTGTAACACCTTCACATCACAAATTAGTCACACACTTTCACTAAAATACTAACAAGTTGTCCTCTTACCTCCCTTTTGTATGCGTATTTGCTGCTTCAGTCTATCAAGTGTAGCCAAGTTGCAAAAATTTGACACAAAAACAACAGAAGAAAGGTAAAATGAGGAAGTTTTACTATAAACGCTCTTTTTAGTATCACACCACAGGGTGTCACTGTCCTCTCATGGATATTGCTGTAACTCAGTTTTCATGGCAATCCAGCCGTTTTTAACCATCCCTTCTGTGTTGGGAACTCTCCACATTCTCCTTCAGGCCTGTATTTCAGAATAAATATTTTGCTTCCACTGGCTGTTTCAGGATATTTTGAACTCGGTGATTTCAGCGTTGTTCTTCCTCGTTATGTCCTTGTTTGCAATGATAACCAGGACCAACAAAGGGACATTGACTGGAGGAGTAAGTAGGAACATTGTTAATGAATTTCAGTTCTTAAAGTGCAGTGACTTGAACCTCTTGGTACTCACATTGTGGTAGGACCATGCAAACTGACTTGGAAGAACACTCTCAGCAGTAGCAAACAGGATACATTCAGTGTATCTCACTAAAAGAAAATAATCCTCACATCACTGGTAATTTAAAGATGTTACAACACTTGGGAATTACTGCAGAGAAGTACTGAAGCACTGAAAATTTCTAGAGTTTTTAAGTAACCTACATTTGCTACCATAGCTTGAAATCGTAGGTGGGAAAAACCCTAGCTTTTTTAGGACTATCCAGTTTGGTTACATTACTTGAGAAAAAATGCCAACAGTCCTGCTAAAAAGAGTTGAAACTTCTTAACAGACATGCTGGTACCTCCCTCCTGGCCTGTAGCTTGTTTTTTCTGACACAAACTGAGGAATTATGTCAGTTGAAAAGAGGTTTTGTTCATAACACGATTGTAAGAATTTCGTATTCTTAAGATCAAACCAGTTTAATAGTTTGAGTAACTGATATTTTTAATTCAAATGACAACTAATGTAATTAACCTTAATAAACAATAAGGAGGGGAGGAAAGCCCCTCAGTTTTGAAAGACTCTAGAAGTACAAGATAAGCTGAAATGTGACAATCAACCAAAAGAAACCTAAAACCTGCCACAAAGGTCTTTCAAACTCAGCTTAGGAGATGATGAGGGGGAAAGCTGATGGCTTCACTGTCAATGGCATCCTAAGCAAAAAGGAGACTTTCTGATAGACTGACCGTGCTGGAATGGAATTCATATTCTGAGTTGTGAAGTTAAGAGAAATTAAAGCTGGGAGCAGGAGACTGAGCTGGTAGCTGAGAACACAAGTTTGGGTGGAACATGTGACATCTTCAGTGCTGGGAGGGACAGAATCACCCCCAGCCTGTTTTCCTGAGGCACAAACTGCCTTGAGCTGTGCTCTCCCAAAAGCTCTCCTGAAAATAACTCCCCAGATCAGATAATTCAGTGCTTGCACAAAAAACCCCTGCGTGCATGTGGGATGGGGCTGAAGGGCAGGAGCTGAGCGAGTTAACTCAAACACATTCTCTGCAAACACATTTTTCTATTTCCCTGCCTGAGGTTGTCTATTTTTTAAATAATTTAGTGCATTTTCTTCAATTTGGAATATGTTTCCCATTCAGAGCTTCAGAGGAGAAGAGAATTTTCCTGCTGGGCTTGTTTCTACGAATACTGACTTTCCCCCTTGACTTTTCTCAGGGCCAGTCCCATTAATTAAGCAACCCTTAAAGGGACAGAAGGGCTTTCATTTAGGATAAAAGCATTGTCTGGCATAATGCAGCATTAGCTTAGCTTTCAAGGAGAGCACCACACTATCTCCAAGGCCTGACACAAACATCAAACAGAGCAGGCTGCAGACAGCTCTCTGAAAGGCTGATGGGATGGAAATGTGGGTGTTA
>VZTT01067106.1:4182-19381 GCA_013400855.1 Buphagus erythrorhynchus
TCTCGCTCTTAGCCACAAAGAAAGATCATCTCCTAGTGATTTAGTAGTGTGTATCTTCTGATTTTACTGTAAATAGCAGCTTTTCATTCATTTCTTTTTATTTCTTTAAGCTTAAGACTGGAATTCCTTTACAAAAGATTCAACTTCAGTTCCTAAACTAATTTCAGAATTATGATTGTGATAAGCTTTTCTTTTTTTAAAGTGGCTCACATCGGGTCTTACTTTAAATAGAAATTGCTCATTCATGGCATTAGCAGATTTATTTATAAAAAGAGTCATGTTTCTAATTTTTTAATGGAAATTAGTCTGGAGAGTTTATCTTGGGGGAGTTCTACTTTAAAAAGAGCTTGAAGAAAGAAATCGCTGGTGGAGAGGGGAGGATTCTCAGATTTCAGTGTAAGAGCAGACTGTGGCATCAATGAAAAACTACCTTGGAAAGGGATCACTGTAGAAAACAGAGGGTTGTGTCTGCAGCCCTTCCTCAGTCTTTGAGACCCCATCCTTGTAGTCTGTGTATTCCTGCACTGCTCATCAGCTTGGTTTAGGTGTATCCAAAAATGCCCTTCCTGTGAGAAACCTTCACAGAAGCCTTGCTTCCATTGGGAGTGCAAAAGTGCAGTTGGAGCAAGGACTGGAGCAGGAGGGTGTGTCTGGGTATCACCTTCATGGTAAGATACTGGGAGAATAAAATACCAGCAGCCTTCAAACTTGGGATGTTTCTTGTTTGGGAATATTCCATGCACAGTTATTTGAAAATACTCAGGTTTCAGGTTGGTTTTATCTGTTTTCTGTGTCAGGCCAGTGCTTGCAGAATATCTTTGTAGAGGAGAGGAGCTATTTACTCTATACAGCTTAGACCTGCAGCCATGAGATTAAAGTCACAGCAGTAGAGTTCAGCTGCTTCCCTAGTCTGTAGCTTCTTTACTCTTCCACGAAAAGAGAAATTATGTTTTTAACATCGCATTTGTATTCCTCTTAAAGTAAAGCAGTGGGCATGGTTTTTGCTCTGTCCTACGAAGTAAATGCACATAAAGGTGCTGTCAGTGTTGCCCAACCCCAGGGTAGCATTGCACATCCTGCAGCTCACAGAGCTCCTGGGACCTGTTGCAGCATTCTCCTCAGTGATTGCATTGAGTTGACTTGAGCAGAAGGATGTAATTCAGAGGGACCAGGGTAGTAAGGGCTGTGTCAATGTGATCCAAGGCTTGCTGCTCCGAGAGCAAAATGCAAATGAGATTTACATTACCTGGGGCTGCACTGCCATCTAGCGATGCAAGGACTCGAGGTGTGCTGTTCCTTTTGTCTCCCACAGATCAGCATCTTCATGACACACTTGTCTAATTACGGGAACGACCGCCTGGGCTTGTACACCTTTGTGAATCTGGCCAACTTCGTTCATACCTGGACAAACCTGAAACTGCAAACCCTTCCCCCAGTCCAGCTGGCTTACAAGTATTTTGAGCTATTCCCTGAGCAGAAGGACCCTCTCTGGCAGGTGAAGGCTGAGCAAGAGATCAGAAAATAATTGTCATGGTGGTTTTGTTTTAAATTCTTTGTTTCAGTTTCTTATAGAGAAAAGTAGTTATATTTTTAAGATGGTTCTATAAAACAGCCAACTGAAGCTTCAGGACGTGATTGTGTTCCCTGTCACTTAATAAAAGGCTGTGAAATTAATATGCATTAAGATGTGTAACTAAGATTATCTTTATTATTTTTATTTGTTACTGTATTTACCTTTGAAAATGTGGGGAAAGGCAGGCAAGTGCATACTGTGTTATTTGTCTTCTCCTTTTGGAACTAGCAGGAATAAAGCATTTGACAGGCATATTTATATGGGTCTTCTAGCTGTTAAAGAAATGAGTTTTTCTCCCAAGTGTGTAAGGAGAAGAGGGCATCCAAAAAGAGAAAAGAGCAGTAAGACCATGGATTCTCTAATTAGCCAAGTGGAAGTAGATGAGATAGGTCAGAAGTTATTCACAGTAGGCTGGGAGCTGCCCAAGGAAGAAGCTTGCCAAGAATCTGTAGATACCTGAGTCCTGACAGTGATAATATTAACCCAAATAAAATCTTATTAAGGTCGCTTGGTAGAAATACTCTAAGGGACAAACTTTACTAAATCAAACATAAAAATGTATTTAAGCTTGCTTACTAAAATGTTTTCCAGCCTTGGATATTGAACTGCCAACTTAGGGTCTGAGATTACAAATTTGTACTTAAATATGCATCTTGAAATTCATGCTGGTTTTGAATAAAACATTGAACTAGAGGGGAAAATGTCAAGGATTTTGCATAATACTAAAGAGAGAATAATTTTAAAAATGGAAATTAGCCTGTAGCCAAATAACTTGAAAAATTATAATTACTTAGAAAAGACATTTTTAAAGTGAGTGACTAAGACATACTGTGTGTGGTGTATTTGGTCCATAATTGATGTGATTTTGAGTACAGGTATATATCCTTAAGCCTCAGAGGGGTACATGGAGATAATTCTCTTCATCTCAGTGCAGTGTTGCTAAACAACAGTGTCAAAAATTGTTTGTGAGTAGCATTTCCAGAAAAAATTTAAACTGATTCAGTTGTGAAGCAGCAAAGATTAAAGATTAATATTAGGTACTGATTTGAATTGGAAGGTCAGAATGTATTTGTGAATAGAAAGCCTTAAATCATAATTAACTTACTCTTTTAGTTTTAAAATGCAGTATATGTAGTGTGGTAGCTGCTACAGGAATGGGGCAACTATATACGTGTAGGATATATTTCTTCAACATCCTTCTCACTAAAAAAAATTCCAGACACTTAAGAGAATCAGGTTCTGACCTGGTTACACTGGAAATACCATTCTGAATCACTGGAATAGTTCTGGAATGCATTGGTTTTCAGTTATAAGGGAAAATAATACTTTCTGGTAAGAATATTTGTACATGGGTGAAAAATAGGTAATTTATATATAAGGGTAATTTAAGAACCTTTTCAAATGTGATTGCCAAGGAAATTCTGAGTTTTCTTCCCTGTTTTAGAACCCGTGTGATGACAAACGGCACAGAGATATCTGGTCTAAGGAAAAAACCTGTGATCGCTTACCAAAATTCTTGGTTGTAGGACCCCAGAAAACTGGTGAGATTTTCTTTTCTTCCAAATAGATAGGTTATGTGTAAGTTCAAAGAAGTAAAGCAATTAATCACTGTTGACTCTGGCTGCTATGTAGAGATCTTGATCATCCAACAGCATTTTTTTATTTTCAGATACCATGCAAATATAGCTTAATAATGTAAGTTACAACAGCAGTCAGTACACATTGAAAATGCAGGGTTCAGGTGTGTGACAGGTTTTTTTGGGGCTTTATGTCAAAATGAGTAAACTTTGATAAAGAGGTGAACAAGACAGACAAGCTCTTGTCAAAGTGGAAAAAGGGAAGGACAGGACAGAGACATCTTTGAAATGGACTGGATTCTGAATTGCAAGTTCTTGTTTTGCACGTCTTGTTTATAGAATCTTGTTATTTCTTGGTATTTTCTTCAAGTCAAGAAGTTCCTAATGGACAGTTTTAATTACAAGATTGCAGTAGTTTATAAATTGACTCAATGGTTATTTTTTTTCTCTGTAATCAGAAATTTGTATGTAAGCTTCCTTTCATCTTCACCAATCCCCAGTAGCTACTGAATGCAAGATCTTAAAATTTTTGTGACAGTCTAGTATACGTAAATCATTATTTTTTAAAACACGGCTATTTTAAGTAGGAAAAACAGATTTCAACACTGGCACTCCAGTGCCAGTAGTATTAACTATTTAAAGTTCTTTAAATGTCCTAATTCTAAAAGGTCAGAAAGCACAGCATCTTAGGTGACATAAATCAACATCCCCTCAGTGAAATGAAATGGAGTAAAGCTGACTTAGTCCCATCTGCAGCTATGATCCCCCAGAAACATGTGCATGTGTGTGTGTATTTTTATTTTAAATCTTGGACTTTTGTCCTGTTTGCAGGTACTACAGCCTTGTATTTGTTCCTGATCATGCATCCTTCCATCATTAGTAACTCCCCCAGCCCAAAAACCTTTGAGGAGGTACAGTTCTTTAATAGAAATAACTACCACAGGGGGATTGATTGGTAAGATGGGTTACTAGTATAAATATAAAAGTTTATATATTGTGAACGATAGAAAAATGACATTACTGTTGGTAATGGTAACTGTGCATATATAAAGTGAGATAAGAAATAACCTTCAGTGTCCTTCTGAAATGAGAAATAAATGCAAGTGAATAATGATCTTACTACAGAATGTCTTTAAATGCACTAACTTTTGTGAGGCTTTCTTGTAAATATCCAGATACAAGTGTGCAGAACAGTAACAAAATATGTATTTCTCGTTACACATGCCTCTGCAAGTGGGACAGTAATGGTTGTTAGTTGGATATATGGACACAAAAGTTATGTTCCTGCTGGAAACCTTATTTCTTAAGGGAAAAAGATGCTATCAGGAAGAGGCATTTCTTCCTTTAAATAGGCTATAGCAGTAGCAATAATGTAAATAATAAAAAATGGGGGCAGGGAAAGCCTCTCAAAATGTTCTTTAAAGATGAAGTAATTAGGAGAATGTGTCTGTGTGGGTCAGTAAGTGGTGAGGAGACAGCCTGTGTCCCTGCTGCCACGTTCACTGTGCTCCCTTGAGGCCCAGCTGCACCTGAAGGTCACTCCTGATTCCTCTGCTTTCCCAAAGTGCTGCACTGTAAAGCACTGCAGCAGGAAAGCTGGTGACATGCTCTAGTGGCTGGGGAGCACTAGTGAAGGATTATTGATTTCTTGTCTTGTTTCTTTATTTTGCCCCCAGTTTAAGGGGGAGTACTTTTATTGCCTTTGACTTTGTATTCTTCCATAAAGTGAACAGGGTGAGCGCTGTTCTGTGGGCTCAGTGTGGACACATCAGATCCAAGTTGTTGGATCCACACCACTTGTTTTCCCAGAGCTGTCATTGCTGCAGCACATTGTCACTGGCAGGGTGGTGACTCAGCCACTGGTGCCAGTGGAGAGGTGCTGGGTGAGTGACTGGCAGTGGGAATTGCTGCTGAGGCCTTGCAGCCAGTGGGGAGGACGTGCAGGCTGGGCACAGCAGCTCCTTGCTGATGGAGTACAGCGAGCCCGTTCTTCCACAAAACCAATGTTTTCATGTTGTGGGAAACTACTGTGCTGCTTCTCTTTCCTCCTGCCTTATCCACTTCCCTAAGGTACAGTTTGGCTGCCACACATGGCAGGTTGCCCTTCATCTTAACGTGGCACTGGTGCATACAGCTCACAGTGGTCAGCCTGTCTAAAGCAGGCACATGCCTTTGACAGGTTCTCACCACAGCACCCACTCTGTGCCCCACCAGCCCTGCCAGATTCCCACAGTTAAGTCACAGATCCTCAGAACTCCCTGCTGGTGTAGCTGCCTAATTCTTAGATTTTCATTCTTGTCTGCCAAACACATCTCTCAGACCACCTAGTCTGTACTTCAGACTGTATTTCAATGCTGGCTGTAGTGAGCTTGCCACTTTGTAATTAGATACAAGGGCTCTCCTCATTAGTCCATTAATTGGCTGGGATTCCTGCAAGAATCACAAATTACAATCAGTTCAATTTTGTCTGTGGAGATAGGACTTTATCCCTAAGCTGACTCTTAGTCTTTGTCCAAGCTTGGATTTAGGACAGGGCCAACTACAGAAGCAGAAGAGGGTTCTTTTACCCCTCAGAACCTCGGTATTGCTATTTTGAAGGGGGTGTAGATGTAACTTGTAGGCTTCCAAGAGACATGGCAGAATGTAAGATGAGAACTGATCTTGCTGTTGTTGAAATGGAGAAGTCTAAACAGACCAATCCCACATTTCTGTATGTAAACTTTGTTACAGGTTTCTTGGACAAATTTCTCTAAAGCCTTCTCAGCTTTGCCCTTACTGAATTTAATAATTGTCTCATGAATGAGGGACTGAGCAAGACTTAGTTTGTCCAGCAGAAATGCTGATCCTAAACTTTGAAACCTGTTGATATCACACCTGGTCCAATTTCTTTCCATTTTTCACTGATAGCACATCAACCTCTACTTTTTTCAAATTTTTCCGTGTTACCTAAAGAATCAATTCACTTTTTTTTGTCCAAAATTCAGTGTAGTGCCATATTTGATGTTAAAGGCTTGTAGTCCTTATTGCCTTGTATTTATCATTTTACTTCCAGGACTTCAGTACAGCAGCATAATAACTCCACCCATGATCTAGAGCAGATTTGCCCCTAGTGCCTGTTGACTCTCTCAAAGCTGGCCTTTTCCTTTCCTTGTGAAGAATTCTGAGCCCACACAGTCAGGCCAAGTCATTAGCTTCTATTAATTTTCTGAGTAAAAATGGGTACAGCTTCATCATTCTCATCAAATCAGCCCTAGTACTTCTGGGAAATAAAAGTCCATTGACTTCATTGGTTACAGTTTTAAAGCCAACAAGAGCATGTCATTTGTACTGGAAATAGCTCACTTGCATGAACAGAACAAAGTCTAAGCACTGGAGGAAATCTCAGTCCTTAAGCATGGTCTTCTGAAGAGGTTGTTTAAATAACATTTATTTTCTCAATACAGGTTAACTGAAAAGTCAAGAGGGCCAAAATTTTCTATTTCTTGTTTTCCCCAGCAGTAACAAGAAGTGGTCTGAGAGCCGGGGATAGAGAAGTTCCTATATGACAAAGCAATTGCAGGGATTTAGTTACAACTTCATATCAGATGAGGAAAGCTCACAAAAAACCCGAAAACAACTACAACCCAATTTTCTCAAAAATGTGACTCACAGAAAAATAAGTGAATTCTGTCACTGCTCAGAAACCTTTTACCTGATGAAGCTGTGGGGGATTGTTTTAGTGCATCTTCCCCATATAAACAGCCTCTTACTCTTCTCAGTGAAAGCAATTCTGATACTAAGAAGCTTTTTCTCACAGTGTTGCGCTTCAGTTGGTGTCAGCAAAAGGCCAGATTTGGAAAACTGAGTTTCTACTTTAGACTTCAGCAGTTTGTTCTGACTGAAAAGTGAAAACTTGTGAATTTTAAAATACGTAAATACTGTAACATTTTTATCCAGTTAAAAAAAGATTAGCTGCAATGTCTATGTACATGTAGTGAGAAGCAAGTAAAATATTATCAAAGATACAATGTAAACTGGTTTGCTTTCTTTTTTTTTGCAATTAGGCTTTATTTTAATTGAGTATTTTCTAGAATAAAGTATGCTTAACAGATTTATCAGCCTTGGTGTGATTTTCAAGTAGTTCTGAGGATGATGTTGCTTTCCCAGGTACATGGATTTTTTTCCCACTCCTTCTAATGTCACCACTGACTTCCTCTTTGAGAAAAGTGCCAACTACTTCCATTCAGAGGAAGCTCCCAAGAGAGCTGCTTCGCTCATCCCCAAGGCCAAGATCATCACCATCCTCATCGACCCGTCCGACCGCGCCTATTCCTGGTACCAGGTATGCACCTGGGAGAACATGGGCTGGCACCAGGCCAGGTTTGCACCCTGAGTCTTCTCTGTATGTCCTCTCAGGATATATCCATACAGTCAGTGACCATCTGTGATCACCCATGGGCTGAGATATCTGTCATATTTTAAGGGTTAAAATACCAGTAACCATTTTTTCAAGTTATCTATAATGCAAGCATGTAAAAATGATTAATTTATGTAATCAGCACATACAGAAATTAGTATATAGACACAGTTATCTAGTTCATGCTCAAAATACATGATAGGCTAAGAAATTTTTGTCAGTAAGAGCAAGCAGTATTGCCTTGTTTCCCCAGCTTTTGTGGTCTGTGAAGTTCCAGCAATGTCACTTCTTTTCCAGCATCAGCGATCCCACGAAGACCCCGCAGCTCTGAAATTCAGCTTCTATCAGGTGATCACAGCTGGCCCTCGAGCTCCCTCTGAGCTCAGAGCTCTCCAGAAGAGATGCCTGGCACCTGGATGGTATGCTACCCACATTGAAAGATGGCTCACTTACTTCCCACCTTACCAGGTGAATAAGACTCTTGACATCCTCATCCTATAGATATGTATATATATGTATGTATGCTGTCCTAAAAGTTTACCTTTGTACAGGTCTTGCCTACTGACTGCTGATCTCTTGGATATCCTAGGAATCATTACTGTCCTTCTGGCCCCGTGTAAGGTCAAGCCTCAAAAGATGCACATCCTAAGCCCTGAACATCATGTGGTAACAGCAGACCAGGCAGACAGTATCACATGATCGGTATCTCCTTGGGAGATTTATTTCTGGAATGGAATTTTGTGACATTGGCAGCATGTCTGGCACTGCTCCCCACCCAACAGCTAGAGGGAGGTTGGCTGCAATCCCAACCTTCTGTTTATCCAGGACTCTTGTAGCTGAGACAAGTTGGCTGGAGTCTGCACCTTCTGTTTTCCTGGAGTGTGCCAAGGAAGCTCTGATGCATCTAGCTGCTGTTATTCTCCACATACTCTCTCTTCAGCCAGCCTTGTATCTCTTTCCTGAGACACACAATGCTGTAATATCCTGACTCTTGTATGAAATTCTCCTCATTATGTTTTCGTTAACTTTTCTCCACAAGTAACCTGTGAATATTGATTAATATGCATTGTCATGGAGATTTTTGCCAGATTTTACGTCCCAGAGCGATAGTGAAGAATCAGCCCTGATAGCATTATGTTTTATCTGGAAAAGTAGTAGCCATTAATATAATTTTTTCTTGGCTGGGCCAGTCTCTCTCAATTTCCTGACAGTATTTCTTATCTTTCTAGATCCTTCACTGCTGTTTCTCTGTTGTCACAACAGCTTCCAATGCAATGTAATTTCAGATTTAATGAAGATGATATTTACCCTGCTCCCAGGTCATTAATGATCATGAGAATTAAGACTGGGCCCATTATTGTTTCCTGAGGCAGTACTCTCTGTATGATAAAGGAGTTTGACAGAGGTGGAAGTTTCAGTTGCAAGCCAGAAATAATGAACTTCAAATTAAACTTCCATCTGTTTTCTCTGTTATAGTTGCTAATCATTGATGGACAGCAGCTGAGGACTGACCCATCTACCGTAATGGATGAAGTGCAGAAGTTTCTGGGAGTCTCTCCTCATTACAATTACTCTGAAGCCCTAACGTGAGTTAATTAGTTCATCATTTTCACATGTTCCTACATTCCTAAAATACCAGCTAGTCTGTAAGTCAGCTCACTGCAGAATAAAGCCCTTCATAGTTCTTTGAGCTGTTGGTAGGGTGAATTGTTCAGAGCACAATTCAGGGTTCAATTTTCTGTGAATTATTTACTGAGCCACTTGGCTTTTACAGAAGTAAATTTCTGATAGACCACGTGCTGCTTTGTGAGAATTGCAGATGAGTTTTGAATGGATCCAAATGAGTTTTACTTCCATAAGTGGAACCTGGAATGCTGATAGGCAGAAACATAAAGCAAATAGAATTATTCCTCCTAATTTTTAAAATTAGCTGAAAAACAGATTCAGTTACATCAGTCAGGAATGTAACATCTACTCCTTTGGATTCTGACTCCTAGATTTGGTTACACACAAATTTTACACCACACAATGTTTGTTTCAGGTTCGATTCACATAAAGGTTTCTGGTGTCAGCTCTTGGAAGAAGGAAAAACCAAGTGTCTTGGAAAGAGCAAAGGCAGAAAATACCCTCCCATGGATTCTGAGGTAGACCATGATGTTCATGGGCATTGTACAGGGATTCACTTGGCACATATGGGACATGACAAAAGCAAAATCATAGGAAGGTAGAAAAGACAAGATTAAGTAGGTGTTAATTATTTGGCCACCTTTCCCTAAAAAGTAAGTGTTTAGGATGGCTGTGGGCTGCATAGACATTCAGTTCTTAATTTCAAATGTGTAGATTAAGTAGTTAAAAAGCAACAGCAACAAAAGCCTCCCACAAATTCTAAAATTGGCACCCCTTAGAAAACTAAAACTCAGTGCTGTTTCTGAAGTCCTGTCCCCTTTACTTTATGGACTTAAGCAGCAGAAGTTTCACAGTGCAGGTTTCTTCTCAGTCATGATCAGATAAGTGTATTTGTGTGGTCCCTTGTCTTTGAGACTAGTTAGACTGTGACAACTTTTAAGAGAGATTAAGTTCTGTTCCTATGAATTTTATAAATACTTTCCCCAGGCAAATGCTCAAATGGAGAAATTTCAATCAGATCAAATACTGCAGCCTGTACCCAAGGGCAGTTCAGTCTCCTATTCCAGCTGTAACCTTCATGTTGATTCTATCTTGCATTGCTATTTCATTTAGTCTGCCTAAAATGCAAATAAAAACTTACAGTTTGAACAGCAGTAAGAATTAATGTACCAGGTAATCTGGCACTTTTTTCTCACCTAAATTATAAATAACTTCACATCAGTAGGGTCATACTGATACAAAACCATTAGGTGAGAAGGATTTTGGTCAGAGATAAGAAGAGATTGTGTTTGTGCAAACTCTTGCCTTTTTCAACCCTAAATACTTCTGAAAATGGGGGTTGCTAATTGATAGAAGTCTACATAGAAAAGTATTTTAGAAGCTGTTATTTCAATCACACTGCAATAAAAGCCTCTCCATCACCTTCAGTGTGATTCTAAATGTACAAGACTAAGAGTAGAATCAAATTTTGCTTTGACTTTGGTGTTCATTTTGGACAACCTTTTTTTCCCTTGAAATTACCTTTCAGAGTTCAGCTCCTCGCATGCAGTAGGTAGCATAAAACAACATAAATCACAGAAAGGAGGTAAAGTTTTCAAATTCACAGCAACTGCAGTACAGCATTTTATTAAATAAAAACCTCTTCTTTTGTATCCATCAGTGCAGGGCCTTTCTGTCGAGCTACTACAGAGATCACAATGTGGAACTGTCCAAACTCCTCCACAAACTGGGACAACCCCTGCCATCGTGGCTGAGACAGGAGCTGCAGAAAGTGAGATAGCATTGGAAAAGAGCTTTTTGAAATCTCCTTCCACACTTGAGTCATCATAGCTGAACTTTCCAGCAGCTACCAGAAGGTTTTGTAAGATATACCTCTTCAAAAAAGTGTAAAGGATAGAAATTATTTCCATATGCTGGCATGTGGATTGTAAAAATACATGTGTTCCTTAGAGCTCTGGTGGGCCAAATCTTTCTCATAAACATTTCTGGGCCTGTGGACTTGTGGACTACTGTGCGCATATGTGGAAGTTATTTACAACTGGTATAAACGTCAGAGATACATGACCTGTCCAATTCCATGGTAAATACTCACATTTTTATATATCAGTTGTAAAGTATTGTGCCTCATGTAGATTTTGTAGCCCTTTGTTGGACCACTGGCAGTTTTTCTTAGGATTTGATTCTTGTGTTGCATAGGATAACTTAATGTAGCACAAAATGCCCAGAGTACTTCTGTCTTTGGAATCAGCTTGCTAATGCCCAAAGTGTGAGCAAACACAGGGGAGCAGTGCAGTTGTCATGTATCATTTAGCTGTACGTGGCAACAAATGCACCCAGCAGCATCTGCAATCCTTAGGTGTAGAAAGAAAACCACAAACAAGCCAAACAGAAGCTGTGATTACATCTGGTGACAACAAACCCTTACAGTGTGGGAAGGGCCTTTGTCTGTAGTTAATATGTCTGATTTTGTACTGACTGAGATGTGAATTATCTGAGCAGAAATTTGATTGGATATGTGAAGCACACAGGTTGCAGTATTAGACTTAAACAATTGTGACCCAAACTGGAGCAGTGCAAGGAAGAGGCTTTCACTCCTGCTTCTGTGAGCAGTCAGATCTGAACACTGCACTCTGGGCCTACGTTACTCTGAGTCAGGAGTGACTCCACTGAAATGAATGAAAAACTCTTAAAAAGCAGAAACATATCCTTACTTTTATTGCCTTAATTTGCACCACTATTTTTCCCTTAATTTATTTGCCTTTAACCTATGCTTTTTATCCCTCAACCTCATTAAAATTGTAGCATCTTTCTGCAACCTTCAGATGACGTCAGCTGCAAAAGTTACCAGATTTCCAGATGAAAATACCAGTTCTGTTTTCAGCTACATTAAACATGTTTGGTATTAAATATTAGGAATAAGCTTTAGAGGGGACAAAAATGAACATGGTGTGTAGTCATGGTAGAAAATTACACTCGAATCATGGGAAAACACAAATATCCGCCCTTGCAGGCAGATATTTATGAGATAGTTCTCAACAATATATCTCTCAGTGCATCAGTTTAGACACAAGATAAAGTCTAATCAGTAGTGCTTAGAAGTTCAGGAAGATCACTGGAAACTTGAGCTAAGTGTGGCCTTAATGCTTCTCACTGAAATTTGGCTGTGAGTGTTCCTAAAGGCGTAAAGGGTTAGTGAAAACAAAAAAGAACTACAGTACTAAATGCAAGGCTTTTATACAGGAGCTCTGTAATGTTTTCATCATTTGTTTCAGGGTGAATACTTAAAAACATGCATCAGATGGTGGAAAAACTTCCTATGTCTTAGTGCTGTTTTAAGACATTTATGTAATCATGCAATTTAACTTTCAAGGTAATGGAATGGAAACCAGTCTTGTTATTCCCTAAATAGAAAACAGACGTTGAGATCCTTACTGTACATCTAACTGGTAATCTTTATTATTTATTGATTTTGTCTATGTAATATGTGGTTTTGATAGGCCTGTAAAGAAAAAAAAATCTAGACCAATTTGCTGTATATAACAATATTCTTTACGCAGCACATTTCTGCTAAGGGAATATGCATGATTAAGGATGAGGACCTACTAGAGTAGACATTTTTAAGATGAACATTTCTATTATTTATTAGAATGGGAATTTCATTTCACTTTAAATATTCAGTCATATGGATTTGTCTCAAGAGCTGACTTGTCTGAAAGTACTTCTTATTTGATAAAAGAAACACTCTGGATTCTGAACATCTGTAAAAGCAAATACTCTGCATGCTATGGACAGCTCATGCATCCTGCAAGCATCCATATAGATTTGTTACAGCTAAATTGAATAACTGGAGAAAATACCTAGGGTTTTCATCCTGTCATGATTGATTTTACTCTTGATACAACCTGGTGTAACATCACTCAAATGTTTTAAAAATGCAGGGATTGCACAAAGCTCCTGTTGTGCATTCTGCCTCAGTTACTCTATGTTCTTCAGTGAAACAGCATTATAAAACAGAGGAAAATGGGAAAAAACTTGGGCTCTGTCAAGTGCCTGATATTGACATTGAGTGCTTCCTACATGCAGAAGGAATGGACTTCAGCCACATTGCTAGTTCATTCTTTGTTCTAAAGAATTCCCTCTCTGTCTTCTTGCCCTGGGAAAGGAAGGCCCTGACAGATTGAGTGGGCAGTCAAGGACAGAGATGTGACATTGATCACATTGTCCCCTGGGGAATTTTACAGCTCAGCTGTGGTCACCATGAGGCACTGGGACAATAAATCCTCCACGTGCACGGCCTTGGCCTTGGGTGGATTATTAGTTGTTTGTAAAAGGATGGTATGAAGCCATGGGGGTTTTATTCCAGAACTGTTCTATTGAAATGTGTTCTTACATTTAACAGGAGCCTTTAAAAAGCACTTTTACCATGCAGCCAACTCGGTGAGGGAGGAGGAGGCTGAGCAGAGCATGCAGACAGCAGCTGGGTGTGTCAGGGATGCACAGGAGTACAGCTGAGTAACCAAGTCATAGCACACGAGTTACCTGGCCAAGTGTAACCTCTTCTGTTCACAGCTTACCTGCCATCAGTGTTCCATTTCCACAAGTACACCATCAGTATTAATACTCGTAAAAAAACAGATTTGTTACAACAAATCTCTTTGCTCTAGTCCAAGTCAGATGCTTCATGGTGGCTGCTAACACAGCCATGGCTTCTGTTCCCCCTTAGGTAACTGCACAAGCAGTTTCTTTAACAGCTGCTTGGTTTGGTGAGTTTCATCTTCGTTGTCATAAACATGATTGTGAATTTTGCTTTCTGCGGACATCAGTGCCATCAAAACACAACGTGTGGTTCTGAGCAGGTATTGATCATTTGGGGGTGTAAACACAGAGCCTGATCTGAAATCACTTAATTATTTGAGCTAACATTCCTGAGAATACTGTGACATTTTCCCAGTTCTACTTGTGCAGAAAGAATGAGTTTGAATGATTTGCAGACTATATTGTACAGAATATCCTTTTTCATTGCTTAAAAATGTGAAACTTCCTCAGGAAGAAATTAAATAGATATTTCAATGTTTATAGATGTAATACTCTTGTCATTCACATTGAATGAAAATTGCTGGAAACATTTTTCTCAGAGTTTTTTTAAATAAAAAATAGATATTATTCTGATAGTGGCATGGTATTTGAAGTGCAACAATAAACTCTGATAAGAAAATGTACTGCTGTGTGGAAGTGACTTTCATGTTCACAGAAGTTGTCCTTTTCCAGGTTGGTTAGCAGCTATTGCAGCTTGATGCTGAGCTACAACACAATCCAGCAGCACAGGAGCAGCATGAAATGTTTTCAGAAATGAAAAATACTGCTTACTCTTGCTGTGAGTGAATATTGCTGCTTTACGCAGCTGCTTGTTTTACTGCTTTTGCTTCCTGCTTACTTTTTATTTCTTGTGCCAAGACTTGCTAATGCGCTGGAGAAACATCTCCAGAGTTTGCTGTTTTTAAGATAACAAGGAAAATTTATTCAAATCGTTTGCCTTGGGGATTCAATAGTTGTGCCAATGCATCAGCCTACACAGACAGGAGAAGAGCTTTCTTTGGAGAAACCTCTAAAGATTGTGCGAATGTCCAAAGGAAAATTCACTGTTATCAACAAACTCAGAACAGAATACAAAATTGTACTTATCGAGCTGGGCAAAAGCTGCTTAGGAGTGTGAGAGATAGGAAACCTACATTAACAAAATATTGTATTCACTACAGAGAAATGATGCAACGTTAAATTAAGAAGTCTAAACATCTTGTATAATACCCATCTCTGTAATCTCTTAAAAAAACAGTAAAGTAGTAACAGGTAGTAAGAAAAGGGGAAAGATCCTTGCTACAAATAATAATAACTTCTTGGCCTCTCTCTTAGATTTATCTACTTTCATATGATGTTTCTTTTCAGTTCTTCCAGTCCACAAATTCCTAGAGCTCAAAGGCAAAAGGCACTTCCTTTTTTTTTTTTTTTTTTTTTTTTTTTTTTTTTTTT